>BQNB010058558.1:0-37715 GCA_026074375.1 Tanacetum coccineum | reverse complement strand
ATGTGTGGTTTTAGTCACTTCTCACCACTTCTTATTTTAATTTACTTCTCACTGGATCCCTACTATATATATATATATGGTGGCGTTATTGTGGTGAACACTTTAAAGTAGAAAACAATAAGCACAGATGTGGACCGTCAGATTTAGCATTAGAGATGTGATTTAATTATAATTAATTCAATGACATTATGGTAATTAACATGAAAATTAGATGGCAAAATGTTGAATTAATTAAATGGCATGTGGTAATTAATTCACACGCATTAAATATTTCTTTGAATTTTTCATTAAATGCTAAAAACTACTAATTAATTCACACGCATGTTTTCTTTGACTTTTTAATATATGACAATTTTTTTATTAATTCACACGCATCTTTTCTTCCTTCCATTTAATATTTTCTTTGACTTTTCAAAATACAGCAATTTTTAATGTTTTTGTTCAAAATCAGTGGTACACAAATAATCAACTGATACAAAATAATCAACAGATACAAAGTTCTTCTTGCCTTTTCATTTCTAGTGAAAAGTTAAGTGATACAAAATAATCAACTGATACAAATAATCAACTGACACAAATAATCAACTTATACAAAATAATCAACTTATATAAAATAATAAACAACTGATACAAAATTAGTAGTACACAAATAATCAACTGATACAAAATAATTAATTGATACAAAATTCCCCTACTTGCATTAGTTTAACGAATGAGACATTTAAGTGAAAAGTTAATTATAAGTTAATGACACATTTAACTGAGAAATTAATGATACATTTATGACCAAAGAGATAGAATGGAGGTTTTTTGTTTTTATATGAATGAGACATTTAAGTGAAAAGTTAATGAGACATTTAAGTGAAAAGTTAATTACTAAGTTACCCCTAAACATGTATTAAATAATTTAGTATCTCTTTTAATTGAAAAAGACACATGCTTTCTTCTCATTGGTGCCTATTGTTTAACACTTTAAAGTGTACACATATAAGGTTATAATAAAAAAATGTTTATTATAAAAAAAGGTAAAATAAGATCCTAGCCATTGGATCAAATCTTGTGAGATCAAAAGTGGCGGTGGCATACTTGTAAATAATAAGAACGTTAGTGGCAAATCTATAACATTACATAATGCACGTCTTCTGTTTCTCAGAACCATATCTCGATCTCACTCTTTCTCTTTAAAAATTCACACTTTCTCTCTCTAAAATTTCACACACATCTACATCATATTTCTCTCTAATCGAAAATAAAAAAAATGTTTATAATAAAAAAGGTAAGATAAGATCCTAGCCATTGGATCAAATCTTGTGAGATCAAAACTGGCGGTGGCATACTTGTAAATAATAAGAAATTTAGTGGCAAATCTATAACATTACAGAATACACGTCTTCTCTTTCTCAGAACCATATCTCGATCTCACTCTTTCTCTCTAAAAATTCACACTTTCTCTCTCTAAAATTTCACACACATCTACATCATATTTCTCTCTAATCGAATCACTACTTCATCTTATCATAATCAAATTGTTAAATTTTTCTACCACATCTTACCTTTGAGTTACAATCGAATGGTTACAACTCAAATCCAGTGCATTGTAAATGGCCTCGTAAGTTTATTTATGAACTCTAATTTTGAAACTACATCTTTTTGTTAGTTTTAGTTTGCTAAGATCTTGTTTTTTTATCAATTTAAGTTCGTTTTTTAAATATGATGAAGTGGACTTTTAAATCTATTGAATTATGTGGGTATGTGTATGTTTTCTTCTAGATCTGAAACAAAATGTAAAAACAAATATGATGCAAAAGATGTTTATTAAAGTTGCATACAAGGTGTTTGATAAAATGCCTTAACTAGACTTTATAACTGTGATGCAGTTGATTTGAATGCTTATGCAGTAGGTTTTATTTTAACTAAGATGCAGTAGGTTATTTGTGTGATGCACTTGATTTTGAACTTTGACGTGGTAGGAAATGAACTTTAATGCAGTAGGTTACTTACGTTGTTCATAGGCATGATTTAGTGTAAATGTGGCTTGCCGTTTTAACAAAATTGATTGTGTTTGCTTGATTTTGTCTATGATGTGGTAGAAAATGAGTTGTAATGCAGTAGATTATTTACGTTGTTCATAAGAATGATTTAGTGTAAGTGTGGCTTGCCATTTTTAAAGAAATTGATTTTGCTTGTCTACTTTTGTCTTTGATGTGGTAGAAAATGAACTGTAATGCAGTAGGTTACTTACGTTATTCATAGGCATGATTTAGTGTAAATGTGGCTTGCCGGTTTTAATGAAATTGATTGTCTTTGCCTGTTTTTGTCTGTGATGTGGTAGGTCATGAATTGTAATGCACTAGTTTACTTACGTTGTTCATAGTAATTGTTTAGTGTAAATGTGGTTTGTCGTTTTTAACAAAATTGATTGTGTTTTCTTGCTTTTGTCTGTGATGTGATAGGAAATGAACTGTAATGCAGTAGGTTACTTACGTTGTTCATAGGCATGATTTAGTGTAAATGTGGCTTGCCGTTTTAAGAAAATTGATTGTGTTTGCTTGCTTTTGTCTGTGATGTGGTAGAAAATGAGTTGTAATGCAATAGATTACTTACGTTGTTCATAGGAATGATTTAGTGTAAGCGTGGCTTGCCGTTTTTAAAGAAATTAATTTTGCTTACCTGCTTTTGTCTTTGATGTGGTAGGATATGAATTGTAATGCAGTAGGTTTACGTTGTTCATAGGAATGATTTAGTTTAAATATGGCTTACTGGTTTTAACGAAATTGATTTTGCTTGCCTCCTTTTGTCTTTGATGTGGTAGGAAATGAACTGTAATGTAGTAGGTTACTTACGTTGTTCATAGGCATGATTTAGTGTAAACCTAGCTTGTCGTTTTTAACAAAATTGATTTTGCTTGCCTACTTTGTCTTTGCCAGTTTTTGTCTGTGATGTGGTAGGTCATGAATTGTAATGCACTAGTTTACTTACGTTGTTCATAGGAATTGTTTAGTGTAAATGTGGTTTGTCGTTTTTAACAAATTAATTGTGTTTTCTTGCTTTTGTCTGTGATGTGGTAGGAAATGAACTGTAATGTAGTAGGTTACTTACGTTGTTCATATGCATGAGTTAGCGTAAATTTGGCTTGCCGTTTTTAACGAAATTGATTTTGATTTCCTACTTTTGTCTTTGATGTGGTAGGAAATGAACTATAATGCAGTAGGTTACTTTCTTTGTTCATAGGCATGATTTAGTATAAATGTGGCTTTCCGTTTTAACAAAATTGATTTTGCTTGCCTACTTTTGTCTTTAATGTGATAGAAAATGAACTGTAATACAGTAGGTTACTTACGTTGTTTATATGCATGATTTAGTGTAAATGTGGCTTGCCGGTTTTAATGAAATTGATTGTCTTTGTTTGCTTTTGTCTGAGATGTGGTAGCTCATGAATTGTAATGCACTAGTTTACTTACGTTGTTCATAGGAATTGTTTAGTGTAAATATGGTTTGTCATTTTTAACGAAATTGATTGTGTTTTTTTGCTTTTGTATGTGATGTGGTAGAAAATGAACTGTAATGCATTAGGTTAGTTACGTTGTTCATATGCATGATTTAGTGTAAATATGGCTTGCCGTTTTTAACGAAATTGATTGTGTTTTCTTGCTTTTGTCTCTGATGTGGTAGGAAATGAATTGAATTCTTTCCTTTAACCATGCACCCTAGTTAGACTTAACCAAGGGTCCTTAACCATGGTTAGCTTCTATATAAGGCATAAACTAGAAAATCAAACTACATACATCTCTCTTTTAAAGGTGCAATCACCACTCAAACCACTCTCCCTTTCTCCCTCTCTAAGCTCACGGCAAACACACACATTTTAAAACAAACCCCATAGCTGATTTTTCTAAGATCATACAAGCATACACACATCCTTCCTATGATAACCTAAGGTGTTTTGAAGGGTTGGCTAAGCATTTGCAAGATTAGGGTTCCTATTAGAAAACTAGCGTTTCAAGAGTGGCGAAGCTTCGATATTTATATCTAAACAAGAGTTTAGATACTTTGTTTCATCATCATACATCACTATAAGGTTTCTATTAAACCTTTAATCATCTTTATTGTTTTACCATGTTCTAGTATCACTATATCACCATTTAGGACCTTACAACATGTAAAAATAGTTTTAAACTTGTGGGTTACGAAATTGTCAACACTTTTTCTTATTTTATGGTTTGTTGTATATAACATGGAATAATGAAATCTATAAGTAAGATGCATCAAATTCGTTGATATTTAAAGATGGAAAAGTAGAAAAGGTTAAATAAACTTAGTTTATTAAAATTGATTAAATATATATATAGATTATATAAGGGCTGTTTTGACACGAAATCCAAAACATGTTTATTATGTTTTATAAAAATAGTAAGTCTCATGACGATTCCAAAATGATAAGAAACTCGAAAAACCGATTTATAACGAAAAAGATACGACGATTTCAGTTTATATCTTTATAAACACTCAATCTTTATAAAATTTACGTTCATCTGGACTTTTATTTTTGAAAACATCATTTATATTGATCAAGAACTTTTAAAAACGAAGACGTGCTCGAAAGAATCACGCTAAACAACGGAGCTAACACACGTATAAAATACACGACGTTTACGAGTTTACGATAACAAAAATTATAAAAATAAATATGTAACTGTTATGAACAGTAAAAATCACTATTCATTAGAAAACTCAAATTTTGAAAATGTTATATTTTGATAACTCGTCTTAATACGAAGACGTGGGCGTAAGAAACGTAAGAAACAATAACTTAAAAACAGAAAGTCGCCCAGTTTTTTACTAAGTATACCTTAATAAACAGTTTTTACCAATTTATAAATACGATTTCACTAAAACGATTAGTCGGTGATGTAGCTATAAGGAATTATATGTTGTATTATTAAACAAAAGTGACTATATTAACTAGGGAGTTTCATAATGATAGAGCCTTTCGGGGTGGCGTATCGATGAGTTGTTGGATTTATGATATAAAGTGTCCTAGGCTCTATATATATGTATATATATATAATACTTGGTTTAAATTCTATCTCTTACGTCTATCTTTTGACATATCATTACCTATTTCTATCGGTCAATTATATATACCCTGATTAATTCATGATTATTTACATCATCCTTCTATTTCCTCTTTTCCATTATTATCATATGCCATGACTCTACATACCTTTACAAATTCTAAACGAATGGTATACGTATGTTGCCAGAATCATGCCGCCCATGAGATTTAAGAAGAAATCTGTTAGGAAGATAGTGGAAAGGCGTGTGGCCAAAGCCATGGAAAAATATGAAAAGACTAGAGCTGACTCAAACAATACAGGTGGATCTGGATCAACAAATACTGGAGGAACTAATGTACCAGAGATGCATGGATGTTCGTATAAGACATTTATGAATGGCAAGCCTTACTCTTTCAACGGGACTGAAGGTGTAGTCGGACTGAAACGTTGGTTCGAAAAGATGGAGCAAGTGTTTGAGATCAGTAAATGTGCTGAAGATGACAAAGTGAAGTTTGCTATGTGCATGTTCGAGGGTCGTGCTCTAACCTGGTGGAACGGAAATGTTCAAACTTTGGGACTTGCTAATGCTAATCAGATCCCCTGGAGCAACGTGAAAGCTATGATGACCACTGAATACTGCCCAGAAACCGAAATCCAAAAGATGGAGCAAGAACTTTGGACTCTGACTCTGAAAGGAGATGACATCGAGGCATACAACAATCGCTTCCATGAACTGGTTTTGATGTGTCCTGAGTTGATGGATTCTGATTACTTAAAGTCAATGAAACTTTTATCTTATAAAATCTTGATGTCATTTTGAAAACTATGGGACCTAATGTAATAACTCTGATATTTTGCTATGGCATTAAATGAAATCTTATCTTAAAACGTCCAGTTTTGGTCGTTTCCTATATCTTGTTTTTTGTACATTGACGTAGCACCCCAATGTTACCTTTTCGCTGCGTAACCCGATTTTGGGGGGTGTTACAGTATGTTACTTACGTTGTTCATAGGCATGATTTACAGTAAACGTGGCTTGCCATTTTTAATGAAATTGATTTTGCTTGCCTACTTTTGTCTTTGATGTGGTAGAAAATGAAATGTAATGCAGTAGGTTAATTATGTTGTTCATAGGTATGATTTAGTGTAAATGCGGCTTGTCGGTTTTAATGAAATTGATTGGCTTTTCCTGCTTTTGTCTTTGAGGTGGTAGGTCATGAATTGTAATGCACTAGTTTACTTACGTTGTTCAGAGGAATTGTTTAGTGTAAATGTGATTTGTCGTTTTTAACTAAATTGATTGTGTTTTCTTGATTTTGTCTGTGATGTGGTAGGAATGATCTGTAATCGTAATAAGTAGGTTACTTACGTTGTTCCTTATGGCATGATTTAGGGTAATATGGCTGTCCGGTTTTTAACGAAATTGATTGTGTTTTTTTGCTTTTGTCTCTAATGTGGTGGAAAATGATTTGTAATTGTAGCTACGTTTAATTTCGTGGTCATTGGCTACGATTTTGACGTAAATTTGGCTTGCCGTGTTTAACGAAATTGATTTTGCTTTCCTACTTTTGTCTTTGATGTGGTAGGAAATGAACTGTAATTTAGTAGTTTACTTACATTGTTCATAGGCATGATTTACTATAAACGTGGCTTGCTGTTTTTAATGAAATTGATTTTGCTTGCCTACTTTTGTCTTTGATGTGGTATCAAATGAAGTGTAATGCAGTAGGTTACTTATGTTGTTCATAGGTATGATTTAGTGTAAATGTGGCTTGTCAGTTTTAATTGATTATCTTTGCCTGCTTTTGTCTTTGATGTCTTAGGTCATGAATTGTAATGCACTAGTTTACTTACGTTGTTCACAGGAATTATTTATTGTAAAATTGGTTTGTCGTTTTTAACGAAATTGATTGTGTTTTCTTGCTTTTGTCTGTGATGTGGTAGGAAATGAACTGTAATGCAGTATGTTACTTACATTGTTCATATGCATGATTTAGTGTAAATATGGCTTGCCGTTTTTAACGAAATTGATTGTGTTTTCTTGCTTTTGTCTCTGATGTGGTAGGAAATGAATTGTAATGTAGTAGATTACTTACGTTGTTCATATGCACGAGTTAGCTTAAATTGGCTTGCCGTTTTTAACGAAATTGATTTTGCTTTCCTACTTTTGTCTTTGATGTGGTAGAAAATGAACTGTAATGCAGTAGGTTACTTATGTTGTTCATAGGTATGATTTAGTTTAAATGTGGCTTACCGGTTTTAATTGATTGTCTTTGCCTGCTTTTGTCTCTGATGTCGTGGGTCATGAATTGTAATGCACTAGTTTACTTACGTTGTTCATAGGAATTATTTAGTGTAAATTTGGTTTGTCGTTTTTAACGAAATTGATTGTGTTTTCTTGCTTTTGTCTGTGATGTGGTAGGAAATGAACTGTTATGCAGTAGGTTACTTACGTTGTTCATATGCATGATTTAGTGTAAATATGGCTTGCCGTTTTTAACAAAATTGATTGTGTTTTCTTGCTTTTGTCTCTGATGTGGTAGGAAATGAATTGTAATGTAGTAGATTACTTACCTTGTTCATATGCACGAGTTAGCGTAAATTTGGCTTGCCGTTTTTAACAAAATTGATTTTGTTTTCCTACTTTTGTCTTTGATGTGGTAGGAAATGAACTGTAATGCAGTAGGTTACTTACGTTGTTCATAGGCATGATTTAGTGTAAACGTGGCTTGCCGGTTTTAACGAAATTGATTGTGTTTTCTTGCTTTTGTCTGTGATGTGGTAGGAAATGAACTGTAATGCAGTAGGTTACTTACGTTGTTCATATGCATGATTTAGTGTAAATGTGGCTTGCCGTTTTTAACGAAATTGATTTTGCTTGCCTACTTTTGTCTTTGATGTGGTAGGAAATGAACTGTAATGCAGTAGGTTACTTACGTTGTTCATAGGCATGATTTAGTGTAAACGTGGCTTGCCGTTTTTAACGAAATTGATTTTGCTTGCTTACTTTTGTCTTTGATGGGGTAGGAAATGAACTGTAATGCAGTAGGTTACTTACGTTGTTCATAGGCGTGATTTAGTGTAAATGTGGCTTGCTGGTTTTAATGAAATTGATTGTCTTTGCCTGCTTTTGTCTGTGATGTGGTAGGTCATGAATTGTAATGCACTAGTTTACTTACGTTGTTCATAGGAATTATTTAGTGTAAATGTGGTTTGTCGTTTATAACGAAATTGATTGTATTTTCTTGCCTTTGTCGGTGATGTGAAAGGAAATGAACTGTGATGCAGTAGATTATTTACGTCGTTCATATGCATGATTTAGTGTAAATATGGCATGCCGTTTTTAACGAAATTGATTGTGTTTTCTTGCTTTTGTCTCTGATGTGGTAGGAAATGAATTGTAATGCAATAGGTTACTTATGTTGTTCATATGCACGAGTTATCGTAAATTTGGCTTGTCTTTTTTAACGAAATTGATTTTGCTTTCCTACTTTTGTCTTTGATGTGGTAGAAAATGAACTGTAATGCAGTATTCATAGGCATGATTTATGTAAATATGGCTTGCCGGTTTTAATGAAAGTGATTGTCTTTGCCTGCTTTTGTCTGTGATGTGGTAAGTCATGAATTGTAATACACTAGTTTACTTAGGTTGTTCATAGGAATTATTTAGTGTAAATGTGGTTTGTCGTTTATAACGAAATTAATTGTATTTTCTTACTTTTGTTTATGATGTGGTAGGAAATGAACTGTGATGTGGTAGGAAATGAACTCTGATGCAGTAGGTTATTTATGTCGTGCATATGCATGATTTAGTTTAAATATGGCCTGCCAATTTTAACGAAATTGATTATGTTTTCTGAAAGACGGATTGCATCAAAGGATTATTCAACACGTAACAAGGATTTTCGGATTATACTTGTGGATTGTTAAAAACAATGTTTTTACTGCTTCATTACTTTCGAATGCCGAATGTACCTAAAAAATATCTTTAATCACATTGCTATGTTTCAAGCATTATTGACATTTAATAATTGAATTACATTTGATACCATGTTAGTACTTGAATGTTCCTTTTAAATATTTGTAAAATTTAATGTTATGAATCTACTGCATCATAATGAATAATCTTTTGCATCACAATGTATCAATGGTATAAATCTACTGCATCACAATGAATAAAATCTACTACATCACAATGTATAAATCTATTACATGATAATGTATAAATCTATTACATGACAATGTTATAAATCTATTACATGAAAATGTATAAATCTATTACATCAAAAATGTTATTAACTACATCGCAATGTTTATATCTAATGCATCATAATTCAAAAATCTGCTCCATCACATTGTCATTTTAATACATCATGATGCACTAAGCAATAACACCATGTTGTAGTAACTATGATGCATTAAATATGAATAGAGAAGATACCGAGGATACTTCATGAACAATGAGATGCTATTGAATTAATGGTTAGTAATAAATGATCAGTGTCTGTTTAGTGCCAAGTGTTTTTTTATTATTGTGGATAAATGAATATAAACTGTGATTCACTAAATTTTAATTGTGATCTAAAAAAGATAATAGTGCATCACAATTTATATAGCTAGTGCATCATAGTGTATCACAATATTGTTCTACTACATCACAATATTGTTCTACTGCATCATAATTTTATCATACTACTGCATCATAATGATATCGTATTGCTGCGTCTCTCTACTGCATAAAATGTTATTTTACTGCATCAAAATTTTATACATATTGCTACTTCTCGATGTTATCATATTGTTGCATCACAATAACACTCTAGTGCATAACTATGTTATTCTACTGCATCATAGTGTATAATCTACTGCATCTTAATGTATATTCTACTTCATCACAATACACTAAACAAAATAACATAATATAGTAAATGATATAAAATGAACAAAAAGATACTGAGTATATTTTAGAAACAATGAGATATTATTGTATTGATATTTGGTAATAAATGTCTTGTAAATAATGCTTTGATATATATACAATACAGATTGCGATTTTGAAAAAAAAGAATAGTGAAACAACACTTTTAAGCTTTACGAGTACATCCTTTAAGCCCAGACACTTGTCGCTCTTGTCAGCTCTATTGGTTTCTTGCTTTTCTTCAATGGTTGCAATTTCAATGAAAATGTATTGGAATTATGGCCTCCTTTTTCTCTACATAAAAATAACTCCTACTCTTATTACTTAAGTGCATCACCATGTTATTCTACAAAAAAACACAAACATGATATATTAACACCGTGATGCACTTTGATATAAAACTGTAATGTAGTACATTCTGTCAATGTGATTCACTGAATATGACATTTAATTTGTTGTCAAGTATAATCAAAACAGGCCTTTTTTCCATCAAATGTAACCAACCACTTAATTTGTTGTCAAGTTGTCACATACACTACATTCCAACCAAAAAGTGACCACCATCACATAGATAATAGTATGATAACAGGTGAAAAATTAACCATGATTCTAACAATTAAGACTACACATACTTGCATATCAAAGCAATAGTTTTGGGACACAATCATATATAGTGATGGCAAGGTAAAACGTTGAAATGACAAATGAACAAAATACTCTTGAAATATAGACCGAACACACATTGAAATGATCATGGTCTTTTACCAATTACTATATCTAATTTACTTAACCATTACCTCCTAATCACTATTCAACCACTATATATATGATGTTATAACTATTATATGTGACACCTCAACACCTACTGCATCAAGTTGAAAATCAAGTGCATCACATAAACAACCAAGCATAGAAACACGTATTACACACATAACACAACCTACCTTTAACCTATATCATCCTTATACGCGGAAACTCAAAACCTATTGCATCATAGTTATATTCAAATGCATCACAAAAAACACTAAGCATACAAACCTATTTATTCACCATGACAGTACAAAATCTACTCCATGACAGTACAAAACCTACTGCATGACAGTACAAAACCTACTGCATTAAGCATTAAAAAACACAAAAACTGTAGTAAAGTATATAAACAAATCAAATGAACTACTAAATAAAGTGTAATGCAGCAGTAATAACACTATGATGCACTACTAATTTTTTTTATAAAGGAAGATGGTATACTTGTTTGAGCGAAAAGTAGCATCAAAGGAGACGATAGAACCAAAAGTGGCATAGTCCCTAATTGCTTGTTCATAGCCCAGAAAAGACCAATCAACTTATCATCATCGGCTACAATAAAAAAATATTAAGAAACTCATACAATCCTATAAAAATTCAAACAAAACCTTAAAGTGAAAATTTATCTCTACTTTATGCTAGTTAATCATTGTGTTATCTCTACTGCCTCAAATCCTATACCTTTCATTATCTTTCTGTTACATAGGCGTATCTATTATACTCTTATATCTATTGCATCATACTCTTACAACCATTGAATCATACTATTATAACTAGTCATCCAAATTCAAAAAGTGCACTACAAAGAAATCTGATACAAACAGTCTTATATTTTCTAGTACATCACTATTAGTATTTTATATTCTACTGCATTATATTCTTATATTTTATTGCATTACAGTCTTATATTCTACTACATTACAGTTATATTCTACTGTAATGCAGTAGAAATAACAGTAATGCAGTAGAATATAAGACTGTACATTACAATATACATTTCCAACACCTGAAAGTCTATGTCTGAATCTCTCTTCATGATTTAGTACAACGCTCCATGCGCCAACTATACCAGAAGCAACTTCAACTTCAAGATAAAGACTTAACAAATATGCACTCTCTAGTTTTGAGTCTTTTGTTTGAATACATTATCATTGTACATTGAGATTAACATATATTTTTTATTCAGTAAAAAATAATTATGATGTAGTGTAAAATAACTGTAATGCAGTAAGAAGTTAAATGTGATGCAGTAGAATATTAACTATAATGCAGTGGAATATTTTTAATAAAATATACCCTTCTTCAATATCTAAAATCAGTACATGCCAAACATCCACAAATCCCAAACATATTGTAACAACCATCTAACGCTATTTTATTACTCCATTTGATAATAAAAACCGATTAACTTTACTTGACCAATAAGCAATCACAAACATAAATGTTATCTATATCAGTGCATCATACTTTTAGCAACAAGTTCATTACAAGGTGTATAAACAGTTGGTTCATCTCAATACATAAGTACTGCATCACAGTACAATTCTAACACATTACAGTTATAAAATATCATGTAGGGACTTTATCAAACACATGGTGTGCAAGTTTTATATACACGCTTTTCATCTAGTTTATTTTTATCAAACACATACTGAATGAATGTTTTAAATCAACTAAATACACAAACAATCAACTATAACATATTAACTAATTACAATCAAATATTCGAATTATCATAAAGTAAACTAACAAAAAAAGTTAGAAAATAACAGATTAAGATCTTACTATTCGTTAATGATAATAATTCGTTGATTATTTTTCAATGATGATCAATACTCGTTGTTGATTAATAAGTAAATCGACATCTTCTTTCTTTGGTTTTTAATGATTGAACGGAATGAAACTACGGTGGTTAACGACGATAGATAACGTGAACGTGGGGAATGATGGTAGGATTGGTGGTGACGATGGTGAACGGTGGTTGTCAATCGAAGAAGATGAAGAGTGTGAGAGGAGGGATAAGTCGGTATAAACATAAGAAATAAAATGAATGAAAAAGAGTAAACTGAAAAAAAAAGTAGTTATATACCTATAATGGAGAAATGACAAAAATACCCCTGGTAGTTATAATTGAGAGGAGAGGTGGGGAGGGGACACATGGCAGCTTGTAGTGTCATCCTACCCTTTTTATTATAACATCTTTTTTATTTTACCCCAATTATATATATATATATATATATATAGAGGAAGGTTATAATAAAAAGATAAATATTCGTGAGAAGGATAAAAAGAAAACTTTATTTAAAAAGGTTCTTGAAAAATTCCAAAAAAATTCCATTAAATCAGGTATGTTGGTACATAAAACTTTTGTAAAAGAAGTTTTTCTAATTTTAAGTTTTTATATGTTTTTTTAATGTGAAAAAAAAGAAATTTTGATGCACAAAAAAATTTTGATGCACAAATTTTTCGACTTGTTATAGTTTGATGCGCAATAAAATTTTGATGCAAAAAGTCAAAAGAAGTTGGGTACAAAAACGAATTTTTGATGCACAAAAAACCGATTTAATGCACAAACGTTTTTTTTCATAATTTTTTTCGGAAAAACAATCCACTTTTAGAAAAAATTTCTTTACAATTTTTCCATGCACCAACATACACGATCTTGTGGAGTTTTTTCAGAATTTTTTGAGAACTTTTTAAAAAAAGTAAATCTTTTTATCCTTCTCACGAATATTTGTCTTTTTATTTGATCTTTATCCTATCAATAAGATTTTTTTAAATACTTACTTTTTATATTTAAATAAAAAGGGTATAATAGTAAAATTGTATTTTTATTTTCTTTTTATATATTATTTTCTTTTTTATTTATTTTAAGATAAAAAATATTTTTGACATCTTCCTAAATATTAGGAATGTATATTTTTTTATTTCAGTTTTGAAATATTTTTTTCCAGCATGCATGTTTCAAAAGTTAGGTTGAAATGTGTTTTTTTTTCTGATAATGGGTAAAATTTACATGTGTTTTTAATGTATAATGCTTAATAACATTTAATTTGTTTGTCACAAATATTTGGGGGTTAGAGTACATGGAATAATAAACACATGTATTTTACATTGTATAGTTAGAGATATGATCCTTAAAAATACATGTGCATTATTTCCAAAAGACAAAAACTCATCATGTACTTTCTAACACTTTACAAACTTTATACACAAAATACATGTGCACTCTTGCTCATCATACTTGTCTTTACTTGAGTTAAAAATACATGTGTATTTGAGTTCATCCATATGTCTTATATATTCGAATTAGTTCATATGCACTTGTATCTCTTGCTTGTATCTTTTTCATATACTGGTGTCTATATAATATTTTTATGCATCGCCTTGAAACCTTATAGGTCTTTCCACACCTGTTAACATCACAAGATATTTCCAAAAATGAAAAGAACATCTCGAGAAAGCAATAACAACCAACAATTAAAAAAAGCGTATGGACATTATATGACTATGTGTTATATGTGGATATTGATTGGGATCGGATGAGTATGCCTACTCAGTGTTATTTGTTTTATTGATTTGGATTGATGAGTAAGCCTACTTGGAGGTCATATTATAGTTAACTGAGGAATCGGATGAGTATGCTACATCAGTGTTGGTTATGGTACCTAGGTATCGGAAGGGTACGCCTACCCCTGTGAGAATGTGTTGTGATTGGATTTTGTTGCATGCTAGCATAGGATCATTATAGTTCATTATTGTCCTACCTTGTTTTGTTAATCATAGTGAAAACGAGTATAATTGTGTGTCTAAAACCTATGACTCTCACCAACATATTTGTTGACGTTTTAAGCATCATTTTCATGTGAGCATCTTGAGGAAAGTAAAGTTAGGAAGCTTGGCTAGTGAGACCGTAGGCTTGCATGCGGAGTTTATCTCCTAGTTTTCATATCATATTTTGTTTGAACTGATACTTTGAATGTGATTGACTGTTTAGGTTTTGAGATATTTTCGTTTATGTCTTTGTATTGGCGTGACTCTTTTACCTCAATACAAGACCCCTTTTCTTGTGTTATGTATTGTCATGACACTTTGTGTCCATTTTTGTTTTGCATTGTAGTTCTCTCTATTGTTGACACCATTATGTTGTGATGATACCTATGACGTTACGCCTCGTGTTTCTGCCTTGGCGGGGTGTGACATTCAAGCTATGGTAGCATGGAAACATTCAGACTTTTTGTGTCACAACTATGTTCTGAATGGTTTGGTGGATGATTTGTACAACGTGTACTGCAAGACCACGACTGCCAAAGAATTATGGGAGTCATTTGAATGCAAGTACAAAACTGAGGACGCTGGTACAAAGAAGTTCGTAGTAGCTCATTTTTTAGATTACAAGATGGTTGATTTAAAAAATGTGATAACCCAAGTTCAAGATCTGCAGGTTTTGATACACAAAATTCATGCTGAGGGAATGACTGTGCGTGAAACTTTTCAAGTTGTTGCTATTATTGAAAAGTTACCTCGAACCTAGGTAGATTTTAAAAACTACTTGAATCATAAGCGAAAGGATATGAGTGTTAAAGACTTGTTTGTTCGTCTTCGTATTGAAGAGGACAACAAGCAGGCTCAGAAAACACTTATGCACCTGATTCTGCCAAGGCTAATATGGTTGAGCATGTTGGGTCATCTTCAAAGTCCAATTATAAGTCAAAAGAAAAGGCAAAAAGAAGATAAACAAGAAGGGCAAAGGGAAGGCTGAGTACCTTGCGCCTAAAGCTGGAATTGTGAAACAGAAGTTCCAGGGGACTTGCTACAACTGTGATCATCCAGGTCATCATGCTACTAATTGCAAGATACCAAAGCGGGTGAATCCACGTCAAGCTAATATGGTGAATGATAATATAGACATGATTGCTATGGTGTCTGACGTCATTGCCATGATCTCTGAAGTTAACCTGGTAGGTTCTAACAACAGTGGTTGGTGGGTTCATACTGGGGCAACCCGTCATGTGTGTGCTGATAAGAGTATGTTTCACTTTTTCAGAGCGGTTGACAATGGAGAGAAGTTGTACATGGGAAACTCTGCAACTGCTGATATCAAGGGCGAAGGAGATGTTATTTTGAAGATGACATCTGAGAAAGAGCTCAAGTTGACTAATGTCTTGCATGTACTAGAGATTCGCAAGAATCTTGTGTCCGGTTGGCTGTTGAACAAGTTTGGTTTTCGTCTTGTTTGTGAGTCTGATAAGTTTGTTCTTTCTAAGAATCAAATGTATGTTGGTAAGGGATATGCCCGTTATAGTTAAATCGGTCGCCAAAAATTAGCGTTCAATGTAAACGGGCATCAAACAATTAAATGTTTACATCAAGCAAGGGTTATATAATTATTTTAATGATAATTATCAACTTTGTTCATTTTATTTTTATCGGATACGTAAATTGCTATTCGTTTAGCGAATTATATTTATTGCGTTTTAGGCTCTCCGGAACCAACAGAAAACTTTTTCTACGCTTCAACAAATACCCACGTTTATACCCAATACCCAAAATTTACTCAATATTATCATACATATACACCTAAAACCGGATATGGAGAGAAAAGACCAAGAAATGCATGTTTTTAAAACACAATTCCATGTTTTTTCAGGTATGTTCTCTACATTTGAGGACATGCCCATCCCCTACCATCCCTTTGACTAATACCATGACTAATGCCCTCTAGGTCACCCCTTATGGTTCCTTTGATAGTTTTTAATAGTTTTATTACTTATACATTGCATAAGGAAGCACTTACATCACCAACACTTAGATAAATTTTCACAAAACTCTCTCTTTTGCTTCCATATATGCTACGGCATATTACTACCTCCCACACAAATCCATACAAAATTTTCTATAACCCTTACACTTCTATATACACATATCCTAAGATGTACTAAGGCATTTGCAAGCATTGGTTAACCATTTCCAAGTTATAATCAAGAAAAAGGAAGCTAGGGTTTAGTCGAAGGAAAGTAAGAGGTTTATTAAGTGCAAGTTTGGTTTTTGTGGCTAAACAAGTTTTGCACTTGTACATCATCTTTATCTTCTTCTTAATCGGGTCCATTTAATAACTCTTTTATGTTGCTATATTTTTCTTTTTATGATATGTTATTTTCTATTTAGATTAAATCACCATTTTAGGTTTTAATTAGGAAAATAAAGTTTTCACTTGTAAATGTCCTCATGGACTTTACTGTTATTACATGTTTTGTTATTACTTACATTATTGTTAAAAGGATGAGAAGAATGATGTCATCATATTGTTTTGGTGTAAACATGGATTATGGATAAATTAGGGTTTTCATAACTACATAATATGTTTCAACTTAAAGAAATACATAAGACATGTTAATATTGATTTTTGGGTCTTTTAATCATGATTTATGAACATAAATTAGGTCATATGGAAAGAAATGCACTATGTACACACTTGTTTTATGTAAATTTGTTTATTTTTACTTAATCTTGTAAAGAGAGTTTCTTAAGTAAAGTTATGATCTTAAGTATTATCATAAATTAATTAACCTTGGTAACTTGGACTCCTTTAGGACTATTTTGGACAAATAGGACACACATCATTTTTGTTTGTTTTATTAAGTATATGATATATGAGACTTGTGGTAAAAATTCAGAAGTTTGGTAAAGTATAAAGAAAAGATCATAAATGGACTTAATAACTGCATAAACATGTTGTCCCAACATCCGCTTTTTTTCATATTTATTTTATATTTTTATATGACTATTACATTTCTCGACGATTCGAAAAAAGTAATAGAAACTTGTTTTTAAACGGATTAATAACGAAGAAGTTACGTTAAAAACGAGTTATACGTTAATAATCGAAGTCGTAAAGGAATTTTTATAAAAACATTTTTATAAAAATTAAAACAGCAAGGGGTTGGGAATTTTTAACAAATAATTACATATTTTTAGAATTCCAAAAAGTTAAGGATTCGGCGTAATTTTTCAATTTATAACGAATGATTTTTGAATTTTCGCGAGTTTACGGGCAATTTATACTTATTATAATAAACCTTATTTTATAAAAAGTTATCTATTCATGACAGATAAGTTTTATTTTTGTAAAACTTCCATAAATATAAAAGAACTTTCAATACGAGAAGTCCATCGAAAGAGTCGTTTAAAAAATCGGAGCTATAACGATTTAAATACGACGTTTACGGGTTTTACGACAATTAAATCGATAAAAATATACTTTAGGGGCTGATGTGAAAATCAGTATATTTTTACTGTTCACCAGCAGGTCCATATTTGAAAATGTCAATTTATGATAAAACTCGTCTTAATACGAAAAGCGTGGAATAAGAACGCTGAGAATTCGGGCTTAATACGCGAACAGTTACGCCAGTTAGTTTTACTAAACGGTAATTATAACGTTTTAACTTATTTTAAACACAATTTTTCCAAAACCCATTGTTGGTGATTGAGTATATAGAATATTATGTGGTTATCAATAGTTCTACATTACTAGGGATGTTTCATAATGAGGCCTCTCTCGGATGGCGTTTGCGACGAGTTGTTGGATTTACTGATTTAAAGTGTCCTTACTCATCGAAAGTCATGCTTTGACCTCTTTATTCATGATAGCTTCCCGAACCGATAGTACGATGTAAGCAACTCTATTAGTTTATATTCATGTTGTTAGATTAAGTTCTCGGTACTTTACGACCCTTTAATTTAATTAGGTTGCATTTGATCATTCGCGTGGAGCGTTAATTGTGATTACACTCGACCATAACTACTCAGGTGTGTTCATAGTACCACATTTTACAATGCTTTCTTTTACTAAGTTTTTGGGGTGGAAAGACATGCAATGCTTTACAATTGGACACAAGTGGTTAAGTTTTCTCAATGTAAGATTATGTGTTGCCTAAGTAGCCGATAACCAATATTGAGCCCTTTATCATGAACTGTTATAATTGTGAGCGCGCGAATGTTATAATAGATCTATGTGGGTTTGAAAACCCCGTTCGGGTGATATTTGTTTCACTAGACTAACGATAACGTTACCATGTCGGATATATAAAGGATTGTTGCGGGTTAGAACATCATCACGGCAATGTAGGCCATTTAATTTGGATTCTTACCAAGTCAAGCTTCAGTGTCATGAGCTTCCTGAGAACGTAATTACATTTATATGTATATCTGCATCTGTTGCGATTATCATACACTTGGGGAAATTTGGAGTCATACAATTTATGATTTATCAAATAATGAATTCACCAACTTAATTGTTGAAGTTTAAAGCAATGTTTTTCAGGGGATCATAAGCACAAGGTGCGATGGATACATTGGTGTTTTGTTATGGATGTCTTGCATTATAAGATTTTGCTCGGCATTTTCATTTTCGTTAACTGTTATGGGCGGAAAAAATTTGTTTTTTGATTTAAGATGGAACAAGTTAAGCTTCGGCTTATGTAATCATATTGGGGTGTTAAATCTTATATGTATCGTGTTTAAAGTCTTTTTGGGGTTCTATATTTCTCGTGTGTTGTTGATCCATGAAGTACACGCCCGGTCCATATTCGCTTGCATCCCAATTTGGGGGTGTTACTATTATGGTGTGCCTACATAAATTAAAAAATGCTCTACAACACAAGTTTATTGTCGTATGATATATTGGAATTGTTGTTGACACGTTTTTGTTGCGTATTAATTGTATATGTATATGGTAATGCGTAGAGTATGATAAGATTATAGGATTGGAAATCCTTATTATATTGTCTAATGTATATAAATTTTATTTTATAGAAATGGCTCCAAACCGACGAAGCAATTCCGGAAACGACGAAAACCCCAACATTGCTGCTATCATAGCGAACAAATGCATAACATCATCCCTCAGATTGTATTGCAAAGTGTCCACAACAATCAACAACCAACGGCAACAATGCAAATAAATGGGAATCGGTGGAACATTGGTCCTGTTCTTACTAGACGTTCTTGGCTTGTAATCCCCGAGACTATGATGGAAAAGGAGGTACGATAGCACTTTCCAGATGGATTGAGAAAATGGAGTCTGTGATAGACAATAGTAGATGTGCAGAAATCAAAGTGATAGTATGAGCAAGTTCGTTCATAAATAAGGCCTGGACTTGGTGGAACACTCAGGTTCAGCATAGGGGTCGTGAAGCTGCTGTAGGAATGACATGGGTTGTGTTCAAAGCATGTTTGTGGAAGTGTTTTGTACAAGTAACGCGAAATGGGAGAAGTTGAGATGTGAATTTTGGAATCATACTAGGTTGGGGCTAATCATGCGGGGTACACTAATCGGTTCCATGAGTTGGCCAAACTAGTCCCACATTTGGTAACTCCTGAGTCGAAGCGCATCGGAAGGTATATAAATGGATTGGCACCTCAAATTTGTAGAATGCTCCGAGCAACTCAACTAACCATGATACAAAGTGCTATTCTTAAGGCTGGGAAATTAATGATGAGGCGGTCCATTGTTGTTCATTGAAAGGAGTATGTGGAAAAAGGAAAGGAATGGACGAGACAAAGTAAACACGGAGGTTCATGGAAAGATAATTTGAAGGACAAAGGTGGGAAAAGGGTTAATGTGGGCGTCAACTCCTCATAGAATTGAAAATGTGGGCTAATATCCTAAGTGTGCTAAGTGTTATCTGCTTATCATCCAGAAGGTGGACCTTGTAGGTTATGTTTTAACTGTCAGAAACCAGGTCACTTTGCCAGATATTGTCAGGCGCCGGTTAAGCTGGTGACGCCAGTTAGTGCAGTTAGGATGGGAAATAATCAGAGGGTTTGTTATGAATGTTGGAGCTCCGAACATCTTCGCAATACTTGTCCTAAGTTGAACCAAGCACCTGGTCAAGCAGGAAACCGTTTAGCTTTGAAGGGCAACCGAAACACCCAGAACAATGAGAATCAAGTTAGTGGAAGGGCCTTCAATGTGAATGCAGTCGATGCTCTTCAAGACCCTAACGGTGTGACGGGTACTTTTTCTTTAAACGATCACTTTGCTACTGTACTTTTTGATTCTGGAGCTGATTTTAGTTTCATTTCCACTAAATTTGCGACTTTACTAAATGAAAAAACCTAGTATTGTAAGCCCTGGATATGTAATAGAAGTAGCTAATGGTAAGAAAGAAGAAGTTGATAGGATTATCCGTGACTGCAACTAGAACTAGGAAATTCCTTGTTCACTATAGATTTGATACCGTTGGGTCACAGAAGTTTTGATGTGATTGTAAGGACAGATTGGTTATCTAAGAATGAGGCTAAGATAGTGTGTCATGAGAAGGTGGTTAGGATACCGTTAGAAGGTGGTGAGATACTTCGTGTTCAAAGGGAACGTACTTTAGGAGGCACGAAAACACTAATGAGCACGAAGGTAGATGAGTGATATTCCCATTGTATGAGATTTCACTGATGTATTCTCGGAAGACTTGTCGGGATTACCACTGCAACGACAAGTTGAGTTCCACATAGATTTAATTCCTGGAGCGACACCGGTTGCGAAGTCTCTATATCGACTAGCACCCTTGGAAATGCAAGAGCTGGCTGAACAACTTCAAGAATTGCAAGATAAAGGTTTTATTCGGCCAAGTCATGCCTCCATGGGGAGCACTAGTTAGTACTTGTTTGTTAAAAGAAGGGACGGTCATTGCGCATGGGTATAGACTACCGGAGTTGAACAAGTTGGCTGTTCGAAGAACCGTTACACCTTCCCCAGGATCGACGTAATTATTTGATGTATTTGATAGAGCGCGTTACTTCTCTAAGTTTGATCTTTGGTTGGGTTTTTTCTTCAGCTAGAGAGTGCTTGAGGATGTCTATCCACAAAGACCGCGTTCCAAACGCGACTCGACACTTTGAGTTTATGGTTATGCCTTTTGGGTTAACCAATGCACCAGCGGTCTTCATGGACATAATGAACTGGGTTTGCAAACTGTACTTAGATAAGTTTGTCATCGTATTCATTGATGACATCTTGATTTACTAAAAGACTAAGGAGGATCATGAGGTTCATTTGAAGTTGGTGTTGGAGCTGCTAAAATAGGTGAGGTTGTTAGGCTAAGTTTTAATTATGTGTGAGTTCTGGTCCTGCAGGAGTACATTTCTTGGTCACCAGTGGTATAATTTCATCAACGGTATTCAGTGGACCCTAAAGTAATATTAAGGGCAGTAAAGAATTCAAAAGCTCCTACAACACCGTCCTAAATACGATCATTTTTTAGGTTAGCTGGTTATTGCCAACGTTTTATCATTAAACTTCTCTAAGATTGCTAAACCCCTTACTTTGTTGACTCAGAAAAACAAGAAGTATGAGTGGGGCGCAAAGCAGGAAGTGGCTTTGCAGACTTTGAAAGATAATTTGTGTAATGCTCTAATACTGTTGTTGCTTGATGGAATTGAAGATTTTTTAGTCTTCTGTGACACATCGAATCAAGGGTTAGGTTATGTACTCATGCAAAGAGGTAAGGTAATCGCCTATGCATCACGACAATTGAATATCCATGAGAAGAATTATATAACACATGACCTAGAATTGGTAGCAGTAGTGTTTGCTCTTAAGACTTGGAGGCATTACTTGTACGGAACGAAGAGTGTCATCTATACGGATCATAAGAGTCTTCAACACATATTCGATCAGAAGATATTTTTTCATACACTATAGTATAAGTAATAGTTGTAAGAGTTGAATTATAGTTAAGTTTGAATGATTTACTGTTGATTATGCGTCAAAGAAGGGGATTGAGTTATTCACCGATATAAGTGTGAGTTTCGGCTACCATCAGTAAGGCGAATACCGTAAGTAGTGATGCCTTAAGTAGGAAAGAGCGAGTGAAACCTAAACGTGTATGAGTAATGGCTATAATTATTCAGTCCAAAAGTAAAGAATGTTAGTGGACTGCACAGAGTGAGGCGTTCAAGCAAGTGAAATACGCAGCTGAATGGTTACAGATTAGGACCAGGAGATGGAAAGGAAAGAAGATAAGAGTTTATACTTTATGGATCGGCATCATGGGTTCCGTTTACTGGGAGTTGTGAGAACTATGTTCATGTACGTTGCTCCTAAGACTTGGTTTACTTATGCATCTGGGAATGCGGATAAGATTGTACCATAATCTGTCGAGATATGTATTGGTGGCCGGTATGAAGAGGGGATTTCTCTATCGTTATCAAGTTAGAAAATGTTTCTTTTGTTTGAAAAGAGAAGGTGAGCATCAAAGGACTTAGGTTATTTGCAACAACCAGAGATTCCCGTGTGAATTTTGGGATAACTATCACTATAGGTTTTTATCACGAAGTTACCTAGTTCAATGAGTGGACATATTCTATAAGGGTTGTAGTCGACAGAGCTGACCATGTCAGCTCATTTTTTAGCGACATGTGAGGTTTACAGTATGGAGAAGTGGCAAAGGCTGTACTTCGATGAGATGGTCGCACGGCATGGGTGACTTTATGTGTCGAATTATTTCAGATGAGATGTACGGTTATACTTAACGTTTTGGCAAACTTACATTAGAAAGCCTTTGGGACGCGATTAGATATGAGTATCGGTTATCATCACTCAGACGGTTGGACAAATGTGAGCGTACATTTCAGACTATTGGAGGATATGTTAAAAGCGTGATTTTGAGTCGTTGATCGTCTTTGGTTGGCAGTTGGGGTGTCCACCTACCGTTAGCTGAATTTTCTTATAATAATAGTTACCATTCGAGTATTCGATGTGCTCCGTTCGAAGCACTTGTATGGAAGGAAATGTAGGTCGCCCATTTCTTGGGCTGAAATTAGAGAAAGCAGGTTGATTGGACCGGAATTGGTGCAAGAGACGACTGATAAGGTAGTCTTGATAAAGGAAAAGCTCAAAGCGATGAGAGATCTTCAAAATAGCTATGTTGATAATAGGCGCAAGCCACTAGAGTTTGGGGTTGGGGATCGAGTGTTACTGAAAGTGTCACCTTGGAAAGGCGTAATACGTTTTGGAAGGAATGGTAGTTGGCACAAGGTATGTAGGGGACCATTTGAAATCCTTGAAAGGATCGGCCTTGTAGCTTATCGGTTAAGATTGCTCGAAGAGTTGAGTAGCGTGCACAACATATTTCATGTGTCGAATTTGAAGAAGTGTTTAGAGGATGCAAATCTGCATGTGTCACTAGACGAGATCAAGATTGACAAAACCCTTCGTTTTGTTAAGACCCATAGAAATTATGGACCGTGAGGTTAAGAGTTTGGCATGTAGTAAGATTCTAATCATTAAAGTTCGTTGGATTCATTAGCAGTGGCCCTGTTGTTAAGTGGGGAACGTATGAGGGGACCATATTGGAAAAGCTAAGTATCCTAATTGTTTGCTGACTGTGCTATTAAACCTACTAGTTAAATTTTAGGACGAAATTTCCTTAAGGAGGGGATACTGTGACAACCGTGACTTGAGCAGGTTAGTCAAACCATTAGAGTTGACTAAAGTATTTATATGTGTTATAATTGAGTGCTTATGTGACCTTATATGAGTATTTGATATCAATCCGTGATGCGTGTTCATCTTATTGTGATTGAGTTGTGGTTTTGGTAGCTATTTCATTTCGTTCACATTTTGTGACAATGGAAATGATAGCATGATTTTATGCATTGTCGTGTTATTTGGTGAATAATTGTAGTATGAGCGTAAAGAGAATGTAGTGTATTCTTAGGAATGAATTAAGTCTAGTATTTAAATTAGTTAAGCATTAGTCTTTCTAAATTAGGGAAGTAATATATGAAATGAAAGTGTATTAAATAGTAAGGTTCTATATATATCGTTAACCCTAGTTTTTATTTAAAAAGTTTACTAAATTAATGAAGGGTTTTTATAAAAACAACAAAATAAGGGTAAATATACATTTAATAATAATTTTTATAATATATATTTTGATATTTTATATATATATTATATATATATATTATATATATATATATATAAATTTATATATATATTTATATATATATATAGTAGGGATCCGGTGGTGAGACAAGTAAATTAAAATAAGATTCTTAGTGGCTCGAGTAGTGACTAAAACCACAAATTTGAGATGCAACGATTTACATTAGATGCATTTTTATTTATCTAGATGCACCATT
Source organism: Tanacetum coccineum (assembly GCA_026074375.1). Classification (NCBI taxonomy): domain Eukaryota; kingdom Viridiplantae; phylum Streptophyta; class Magnoliopsida; order Asterales; family Asteraceae; genus Tanacetum; species Tanacetum coccineum. The sequence continues at coordinate 12,785 of BQNB010058558.1, read as the reverse complement.
TTGAGTTTCGAAAGTTAATTTGATGTGTAGATCAGTTTGCAGTTTGATTTTTATGATTTTGGCACATGTAGAGGTGAAAAAAAAAGAGGAGTAATCTTATTATGAATCTATTTTACATTTATGAATCTAATTTGAGCTAGAAAATCACTATTATGATGCATTATAATGCATTATGATTATTGACATGCATCTAATTTAAGTCGGTGCATCTCAGATATGCGGTTATAGTTTTCTAATCCATTTGTAATCTTTATCGAAAACTTTACATTTTTTGTTCTTTCTCTTCTCATCTCTCTCTCTCTCTCTTTATATATATATATATATATATATACACTCATACGCTACATATATCTTATCGTACATTTAACGTATCATCATGTACATATACGTACAATATACGTACTTTATGTACATATACGGGGGTATATTTGTATTTATATGTGTATATATGTTTATATATATTTGTATATATATTTGTATTATATATATCTATGACACACACACAAACACATATATATAATTATTTTATATATATTATAATTATATAGTTATACACAACACACACACACACATATAGTATATATACTATATATTGTTATATATATTTATATATTATATATATATTTTTCATATATTTATACACCAAACACACACACACACACTCAATTATATATATATATATATAAAGGGGGCCGGTTTTAAGAAGAAAAAAAAAAGTCCAAGTCAAACACAAATTGGTATTAGATAAGGACTAGGGATTTAGGGTTAGCTTATAAATACAAAATTTAGTCCTCTCCCCCTCTCTTGTTCTTTGATCGGCCGAATACCCCAAGAGAAGAAAAGAAAAAAATATTTTTTTATCAAGAATTTAGTGTGTTGATTCAAGTGTAATCGGGTAAAGGTTTTAGGTATGATCTTCAATCCCGTTCTTGTTTAATTCTTCTTATATTAGTAACAATGATTTGATGGATAATTAGGGTTTCATTAAAATTCTGTAAACATGTTTAGATGATCATTAATAATCAATTAGGATGTAATTAATAGTGTTTGGATGTGTTTGGTTAGGTTTAGTTGTTATTAAATTTGGAATTAAAACTGGACAGATTTTAGGTATCTTGCGTAGTGGAGTCATTACTCGGTCATTACGAATAGCTTTTATTGATTTTTTTTGAGCCTATAATTATCTACAGAGAGTTCCTACTTTCCATCCCCATTAGTTCGATTTGTTTCATGAAATTAAAAGTATGCGAAAGGTCAGTCAAAATTAATTTTACAATTTCGTTGTCAAATCTGGTGTTTTTGGGGCGCATTCTGGGTTGTGTTTGTGAGGTCAATAATCATATCAAAACGTATTTTTAATTGACGGGATTGCTATAGTAGCAAGTTTATGATGTTTATGATTTTCTAGAATTTTTGTAGAATTTTTCTAAGTATTTAAATGGGTCTGATTAAGCTAACCTTTTTTATAGTCGAATCAGATCCGAATTTGTTGTACTTTGTGATGTTGATTTTTATTTTTTTGGTTAGGCTAAATATTTTGTTTAATTCTGGGTTGTTAATAATCCTTTGGGAGGTTTGGATTTGCATTTAAAGATAGTCAATTGTTGAGTAGGATTTTTTTGTGTAGTCATGAAGTGACTATAAAATTCTGCCAAAAAACTAGAAAACTCAAATAAATGGATTAAGGGTATTAGGATATAAGTAAGGTATGAGAAGTGTGGTAAAGGGGTTTATAATCATAATATAGACATATTAGTCCATCAATTGATTGTTACATCATCTTGGGCATTTAGCTATCGCGTTTGTAACATGTGTTTTTTATTTGTGTTTAGTTGATTGCGAGGAATTTGTGAAGTAACTGTGCATCAGGTTAGTTTCGTAGTCCCATTTTTCCGTTTTTATAATGGGATTGAAATGATGCAAATGTTTTGAAATGTTTCATTGTTGTGATTATGTGTTTTAAATTGGGTATGGACATTACATGACTATTATATGACTGTGTTATTTGGGATCGGATGAGCACGCCTACTCAGTGTGATTTATGAAATTGATTGGGATCGGATGAGTACGCCTACTCAGTGATACTTATGATATCAATTTGGGATCAGATGAGTACGCCTACTCAGTGTTGTTATGGTACCATGGGATCGGGTTGGGTAGACTTACCAAATGTAGTGAATGTGTTGATTTGATTTTGTTGCATGCTAGCATAGGGTCTGATAGTTCATTATTGTCCTACCTTGTTTTGTTAATCACAGTGAATCGAGTATAATTGTGTGTCTTAAAAATCCTATCGACTCTCACCTACATATTTGTTGCATTGTAAGTATCATTTTCAGGTGGTAGCATAATTGAGGAAAGTGAAGTTAGGAAGCTTGGCTAGTGAGACTGTAGGCTTTTATGCAGAGTTTATCTCCTAGTTTTCATATCGTACTTTGTTTGAATTGATACTTTGAATGTTGATTGAATGTTTTAGGTTTTGGGATATTTTGTTTATGTCTTTGTATTGGAGTGACTCTTTTACCTCAATACAAGACCCCTTTTTCTTTTATGTCTCCTTTGTTTTTCAGTGTTAGGTATTGTCATAATACTTTGTGTCCATTTTTGTTTTGTATAATGCATTGTAGTTCTCTTTATTGTTGACACCATTGTGTTGTGATGATACCCATGACGTTATGCCTCGTGTTTCCGCCTTGACGGGGTGTGACAGATGCGGAGTTTAATATGGCTCATTGTGACAACTATATGACGGAAGCTATATTGGAGAAGCTTGGTTTTGCTCGAATTGATTATGGTGACTATGGTAGGAAGATGGCTAAGGATTTTAGTCATAAATACTAATCCATATCACACTCACTTACATAAGAAATTAGTAGAAAGAAGTGTTAAAGAGAGAAAGTTAGAGAGTGAAATATAGAGAATGGAAGGAAGGTGTATTTATTGCAAATGACAAAAAAACATCAACCAACACCCTCTCCACATGAGGAGAGGGGTTTATATACTTTCCTAAACATACATGAGATGCCTATGTTAAGTGGGAATGGGCTGGGCTCGGCTTTGGTTGGTATTTTGGCCTATAACACATACAATATTAGATTAACTCTCGAGCCCGAATCCATTACTAGCCTATTACATTGATTACAAAGAGTTCCTTGTCTGTATTAAGACCCGACACTAATCTAGGTTGATCGTGAATTTCCTTGTTTGACTTAATATTTTAAGGCTAACGATCTCCCCCAAAGGAGCGATCATTCCTTTCCTACTTTGTAGTCTTTGTCTTTGTGTGGTCTTGAGTCTTGAACTTTGTTATAGTAGACTTGTTCCTTCATGCTTCGTGATCTTTGATCTTGAGCATTTGTAATTGTCTTTTTGAATTTGTCTTTTATATCGAGATCTTAGAATAATTCCTTGTGTTTGATGAACTTGATAGTATTAACCAGCACTTTAGTCTTTGTTTGATGGGGACCTACATTTCTATTCTTGTCATCCTTGAATGGACCGACATGCTCATACTATGTATCCTTTTGAAAGATAAACAATCTCCCCTGAAATAATAATCATCATTCGAACATTAAGGTTAACTTTGTCTTTATGAGTTCTAGGCTTTCTTGTTTTCTTGAATCTTTGATGCTAATTGTGTATCTTTGAAGCTTGAGTATAAGCATGTGGTAATAAGTTTGACAGAGTTGTAATTGAAGGGTTACTTATTGCCCATCGTCACACCTGCCTTGTTTTAAGATTACCAGTAAACAACAGATATGGACGAATGTCTTGTTCATTCGTCAAAGTTTGATAATGTTAACCTCCAGTTCCGTGAGGATCATTTCACATTATAAATAATGTACCTGCTTCATCAGGATTTGATTCATGAATGAATCTCCTTAGAAGGTTTTCCAGCTTGAAAGTGGTTTATCTATAGCGTGACACGTCGAGAGACGCTATCAAAGCTTTTTGAGTTTCTACGGTCGTTCATCATCTGATTCCCCTTCAAGTTAGGATAACAACGAATATAGGTGAATCATTGATGTCAACTGTGAAGTAAGCAACATTGATTTTAGGTGTTTCCTGTCAAATCTATAAACCTATCACTTTGGATTTCTAGTTCATTCGTCAATGTGCAACACTTAATAGTATCACTCTGAATGTTCTGAAACGATCACAAAGATAATGTGTAGGACTCTCTAAATATGACTTGTGAAATATGAACATCAAGTGTTTTTCATTTATGTGTCCTGATGAGATTTATATCTTGTTCTTTTGGCTCTAGACTCGATTAGTGCGCTTTGGTTTTAGTGATCGAAGGTTGGAGCTGACTGCCACCTTTTTAGTATCAACGTTCTTGAAGTGAGAAGTCAATAGAGTGGTTTAATCGCCAGACAAAGGAGACATAAAATATTTGAGAGAAACTTGAATGGCTGGAAAGGTATGTGCATTACATCACTGGGTCCATAATGTCTTTTTTCAATACCATACATCATCTTGGTGATATCCGATAACATATGTATTGACCCAGTTTTTGCCTAAGTGTATGGAGGGTTTCTTTCTTTTCACCTTTATCATAACTTTTGTTTTTCATTATTCAACCCCTTTCAATGTTTACCAAGACGTCCTTACTAACCCCTTGTTGTGATTGTTCCAGTGTTAGCTATGCCTTAGTCAACATTTTTCCCTTTTCTACAATTCATCTTAAATCATATCCTACGGACTTATGTATTTCCAACTTACAGAGTGTCCTTTGGGGTTGTTCCTATGGTTCTGATATGGATCATAGGACTAATACATAACCTTAACCACCTTATGACTTCATAATCACATGAAATAGTTGGTTATTAGATATTTGATCGTAACCGTAAAACCTTTAATGATGTTAGGACTAATACCTAGCTCATTATTGATGATCAGATTCTTTCATCTTGACACTTGAACTAATGGATGGACAGTAACTAGTGACGGGGAGATTGAGAATATTATGTTGAGCTAGTGTTTAATGGATGATCAGATTTAGAGTTGGTGACGCTTATATACCAACTGGTTTGTCTGAAGGTTGAGATATTTCTTTTGCCTTAGCAATTTTATTTGGAAAATTTGATATCTACACTATAACACTAGCTCATTATTGATGATGATCATATTGTTGCGTCTTGACACTTGAACTAATGGATGGACAATAACTAGTGACGTGGAGATTATGGATATTAGGCTATTTGTTTGTTTATTTTTCGTTTTATACCTTTTTAAATCTGCATCCCATTATCTAGTTCCTTTCCCTTAATAGTCTTAGTAGTTTAATCCTAACCATTAGTGTACTTGAGCATTAGATAAGAAACCACTTGACGCTTTTTCACTTGTGGTTTTATCTTCTTTGCTCTAGTTACATTATTGGTGAAGATTACATCAAGATTGATTCACCCTTAACCTTCACATTGTTCACCAAATATTACCTTTAAGGATTGTCTTTACCTTAGCTCTAATGGTGGAGTTTTGTATACTCGCCAAGTCTATGATAGAATATATACTATGACTGAGCAATTGAGTGATCATCTCAAAAATGAAACACGTTGACTAGTGAGAGAGTGAGTGTTTTCGTTCTCTTTTTCGTGAGGTGTTCGGCTTTAATGTTTCTAGCACTGGTAGTTTTTAAATTCATGTCTTCCAAGATAACTTGGGATATATATTTTTTTAAACGTTTTAAAAGGTTCTATTATTGAGGGCAAGTAGAAGTCAAGTGGGGGGATATTTGATAACATCAAATAATATCTATATTTTGATAGCATCCTTCCTGTTAAATGCTTATATTTGTTATGTTTTATATATGTGTACTTAATTGCTTTATATTTTGTTATTAGGTGATATTTGAGCATTGCAACAAAAAGACGCGGAAATGGAAGGAAAGTCAAAGAAAAATAAACAACTTGCTGAACCAGACTTAATTATGGCATAAGTGACCCGACGTACATACGTCGTAACCTTTGTTGCTGCTAAACAAGACGAAGTCTAGTCATCACTCATTACGGCGTAACAACCCCGTAAGGGTTACGTCGTAACTTACATAGAGGTTCGGGAAAAATCTAGGCTGACAAGGCAATTACGGCGTAACAAGCCCGATTAAGTTACGCCGCAACTATGAAGGATTAAAAAGCCGTGAGCTCAGAAGGACATTACAGCGTAGTCTACACCTAGACTTATGCCTTAACTTAGCAAGATCCGGTGGATTTATACAAGCATAAAGTAGGTTACGGCGTAACCCTTTACTTATGGTTACGCCGTAATATAGTCGAGCCTATAAATACGAGACCTATTTCAGTTGATTTTGTACTTCTACTCCACACAGCTCTCAGAGGACATTAGGGTTCCATTCCAAGGCATATTCTATCAATATTCAATACATTTTTAAAGGAGAATTCACATCCAATCATTTTCATTATTAAACATTATAAATATATACAAAATGTAGGAGCACTTTTAGAATATTTTAATATAAATTTCAGATCCTTTGCATTTTTTTATTAATAAATCCAAATAAACCCACTCCAATGGAATATTTAATGTTAAACCCGCTCCATCGTATAGAAATCCGACCGGGCCTGTGTGTTTACTAGGTTGCTCCATCCGACCGTTTTCTTTTTTCTCTGTGTCTTCTCCAACGATGTAGCTATCCACTCCACTAATAAGCTAGCTAATTTTCCACTAACAATGGGATTTAGGTGCATGATTGCCATCTGTATTCCACAATCCAGTGTCATTTGCAATTCATATATTATCACTCTGCCTGATTTGGTTGGTATGTTTAGGAAGTGCTGCCGTTGTTTTTGGGTATGTTCGCTGTTTTTTTATTCTGATTTTTGCAATGTAAATATTTATGGTTGTTTATGTTGTTTAGGATGTTAGGTTTAGGTTGTTGTTTATCATTGTTGTTGATGATATTAGGTTAACATTGTTGTGGCTTGTTAATGATTGGTGTCTTTCTTTATTATGTGAATGGGTTATGTGTTAGATTAGGATGCTCTTCTTTTGGTTCAATCTTTCTTTTTCAAGAGTTTAGAATGAAACTTAGTATGTGTTGAATTTAATGTAGAAGGCTAGGATGTTAATTTTGCTATACAGAACAGACTAGAAGGGTATGTTTGGCATTTACGTTTTTAATGTTTGTATTGTCTTTCGCATTTTGACTGAATGTTTCCCGTTTCGTTTCATCGACTATATTTCAAAATAGCTTTTGTTGTTCGTTTTGCTGTTTTGAAACTATTTGTTTATAAAGATGTTTTCACGCTTGATTTTGGGGGGTCATTGGTTGTTGTGTTTGTCAATATAAGTATGAAAGGAAAACCAAAAAACCTACTTAAAACTCATGACACTGAGGTGTTACATAACCCAAATTCAATCCTTAGTTTGAAACAAGATGAAGTTACATCACAGTGTTCAGCGCCTTTGTCGTTTGCTGTTGAAAAACTGGTTACACATGAGCCAACATAGTTTAATGTTTGTCGTGATTCTCATTTGGAAGGTATTAGAAATTTACCATGTCTTTGTTGAATATAATTTCTTTAAATGTTATCTGATATTTGGTCTAATGTGTCGTCTTACTACATTACAGGGGTGCCATCGCAAGTCGTCGTGTCTACTTCATATGGGCTTAAACGCAAGACACAGGAAGATGATACCTATGATGTTTTTTACAGATATTCGCATGTCTGTACGAGGAACTTATTCCCACGTTGTTCTTACAGTTCATTTGCGTTCCAAAGATACTCTAACTTATGTGCAATGGATACAACTGTGCTTTCTCGACTAACTTCTTTGAATGCTGAAGTTTCTAATAGCGTCACCAACGTTGAACGAGTCTTTGAACGTTCCCCAGATACATTGGTTCTTCTAAATGAAAGTAAGTGTCTGTTTTTAAATATTTACGCTTGGAGATCATGTTTTTTATCAGTAGGCATATTTTTTCATTGTTTGTTCCTGCTATTGATAGATTTAAGCTGCTGCTGGGACAATGTTACTCGTATGCCGAGGTCTGTGGGAAGAGAGATTACATTAGATTTTGAGCAATCAGCTGCTCGCTAGGACAATGTTACCTGTATGCCGAGGTCTGTGGGAAAAGAGATTATACTGGATTTTGAGCAATCAGTTGTTCGTATGGCGCCCAGTGAATGGGATTCATAAAGGGTTCGTTCGAAGCCTAGGCATTATCGAGATGATCGTTATGGTTGTCTATTTCAGCAATCGGGGAGTGTAGAAACACAAGGTGTGAAAGTTAGTGATTCTAATATTTTCTGGTAAACCCACCGTTCTTTTTTTTGTCATTTTATAAATTTTTTGCTTGCAGGTCAATCTTCCGATATGGGCGGTGAACCATTTGGTGTAGCAAGTACTGGGTTTTTATTGACAACGAGAGACAATATAGATTTCAGACTTGCAGGTATCTTTTAATATATTCTAGACAAGACACATTTTAGGTTTTAAATATTCCAATTTTGTAACACCTTTCTGGCCACTATTTTAATGTTTGCTTTTCTGTTATTGTTTTATGTGTTGTTCATAGGTTCTATACAGTCCGATTCTCTAATTTTTACGCCATCTAAGAGGGTGCATTATAATGTTTCCCAAGGAATGTTGTCATCTGAAGAGTCGCCTTCAAAAAGGAATTATTTATCTACTCCGAGAGCTAGAAATACGTGCTTGCAAAAATTTACCAGTGCTACTGGTCAATGTCTCAGTTCTGGTCACATTGGAGGTGATTAGTTTTTTCTATGCGCTGGTTTGTTTCTGTCATTTGTCGTTTATTAGTGTATTAACTCATTATGTCCTGTAAATGTAGGTGTTTCTTGAGTTCACTTACTTGGAGTTTTGTATTCAAACAAGGTAATCATTTGTGGGTGCTGGCTTTTTTGGTTTCGACAGAATGAGTTCGTATCTGTGGTTGCTATGTGTTAAATATGTGTGCTAAGTGGTTTGAATAGGTGCATGATATCATTTTGAGGTGTATGATCATCTCATTTTGAGTGCGTTTGTGTTTGGTGATGAGTATTCCATTTGTTCATTTATAGTGATAATGGAAAAGAATAACGTATTGCATGCATGGCTACGTCAATAGTTGGATGATTTTGTGTTAAGCGTTTATGAGAAATGTATCATGTTAGAATTAAGTGAAGTGAGTGAAATTTGGATATTTATAGTAGACTTTCTAAAAATAGAAAGTGAAATTTGAAATGAAAAGTTATTTTTAGAAAGTTTAGTAAGTGGCATTTATGTAAAAAGGTTTACCCAAATTAGCTTGAGTTTTTATGAAAACTTAAGGTAATGAAGATAATCAGTTAATTAATAATTAAAGAAAAAAATAAAAAAATAAATATATGTATGTATATGTAGAAATCGGCCCAAGAAAGGAAAAAGAAAAGAAAAGAGATTTTGGGCCTTATCTTAGGAGTTTGACTAGGATTATGATTCTAGTTAGTTAGATAAGGGATTCATAAGCTAAAAAAGTGACTCATTCAGCCCCCATATCCCTTTTGAGTCGACTTCCATCCCTAAGAACAAGGAAAACAAGAATTTGATCCAAGGTTTTGCTAGGGTTTGTGTTAGGAGCTAGTAATCAAGAGGTATGTATCCTTAACCTATTAATTCTTGCATTCATGTAACATGTAATGTGATGGATCTTAGGGTTTATAAAAATTCAGTAAGTATATATAGTTTTATGATCATATTGTGTTTAGGATAATTTAGAAGAGCATGATCTATGCTAACGAGGCGTTTTTTCGATTTGGTTGAGTTAGATCTTGATTTAGGGTTTTGCAGAATTAGGGTTGTGTTAATGAGATGACATCTCCATGATGGTAACGATTTTTAGGGTGTTTCTTGTGTCTAAACAGTAGCCAAGGAATCTATTTTTCAAAAAATCTGGCCTCAAGTCGTTTTGAGTTCGGGAAGTCATTCAAATATGATTACATTAAAAGTTGTTCAAATCTGTAATATACGGGTCTAATTAGGTCAAGTTTGGGAGGGGTAAAACCCTAACTTTAAAAGGTTGGAATTAAGGTTAGCCAATCAACTAGTTAGTTTTGTTCTATATGTATATAAAGAATCCTAGAAGATTAACCCTCTGGTTATGTGTTGTCCTAAGGTATGGTAATGAGGGCCTTACATTTTAGCGTAGTGTCTCTTATGTGCAATCAGATCCGAATTGGGACACTTTTGAAGTTTGATTTTATTTGGGATAGTTGGCAAATGTATGAATACTTAGGGATTCACAAGGTAGTTTAGTAAACGCATAAATGAACTTAGGTGATTTTTGGTATAATTTATGTAGGTCATCAAGTAAGGTTTTTAAGTTAGTAAAGATACATTAAAATTCTGCATTTATGAATAAATTATAGTTAACTAGTGTAATGTGTTAATGAGGTGGTTAAGGTTGGGCATGGTGTTGGGGTGACCCATGATGGTTAATCAAACCCTTAGACATCCATCATATGTGTGTTTCTGCACTAGAGCTTCTTTGCGTGTAATGTGGTAGCGTGTAAACCATGTTTATTTATTTGTATAGCTGCGAGATAGGAATTGGAAGCTGCGTTTTGAGCATTCAGGTGAGTTACATAGTCCCACTTTTTATTGCGTTTTGGGATGGAAATGATGCAAGTGTTAAAATGAGTTTTAAATTCCTATGATTATGTGTTAGTGTAAATGCATGGAATATTTATGCGACTATGTCATGACTATTGAGATGTTGCCTAGTCAGGAGGATTACTTGCGGGTATCCATGGCCTGAGCTAGAGGGAAAGAGATTTGGTTATGTGATGTGATATTGAGATGTTGCCTAGTCTAGAGGATTACTTGCGGGTATCCATGGCCTGAGCTAGAGGGAAAAAGGATTTGGTATGATCCAAGAGCGATTGAGGTCGTCTGCTTGGTGTTTGAGTGGTTGATTGGATTGACTTGCATGTAATGTGTTTGGCACGGCAAGGTTGGTGGTTTTACTTGCATGTACTGTGTTCAGCATGTTAAGGGACATCGAGTGTTAGTTATGAGGGATCGGATGGGTACGCCTACCTAGTATATGATTTGTTGGTTTGATATGATTGGATTGAATTGCATGTTAGCTTGTATGTTAGTTAGCATAATTGTCATGCAAAATGTATTGTTTTATAATCACAGTAATTGGATAAATTGTTTTGGGAAATGGATTGAATATGTATGTCTGAAAACCTATGTTTCTCACCAACCATTGTGTTGACATAAGCATCATTTTCAGGTATTCGACGGGATGAGATTAAAGTTAGGAAAAGTGGCTAGATAGACCGTAGGCAGCTGGCGAAGTTTAGTTATCTGGATTTCGTTAATTGTTTTGGATGTATGAATGTTTGCATGTCATGACGTTGACATGAACTACCTTCATTTCAATGTCAGACGCCTTTTGGATTTTGTTGATGTGTTTGGGTATTTTTATGACACTGCGTGTCTATACCTTGTATTTTATGCATATTTTAGTTTCTCTATATAGACGTCAATGTGTTGTGATGATTCCCTTTCTTGTCGTGCCTCACGTTTTCGCCTTGACGGGGTGTGATAGATTGGTATCAGAGCCAATGGTTATAGAGAAGTAGGTGGTTGAGCCTAGACTATAACCTAGGGGTCCTTCATGTAGATGCATATAGGGCTTAAGTATTTAATGTTATAACTGCTATGCTCCCCCTTTATTTTTGCATAACTTATATATCTCGTATTTTGCTAAGTTGTCATTTTAGTTATTTTGCCTATCATTATCTGATATGATATGTATTACTTTCTTAGTATTTTAGCTATCTTTTTCCTTCACCCGTAAGAAGTCTCGTTGGGGAATCGTTTTCCTAACTGATCATTTGTCGGATGCGTGTAATAGGGCTGGACCCGCGGAGTCGGGTAATTCTTACGGAGGTAAAGTCACTCCCATGCGAGGCCCAGAATAGGTTTATTCTATCTTTTACCTCGTCACGTTGTTATTGATTAATTCTTTCAAATATCTGGTATTTTGGAGGCGCTGCGAGACTTTCGTTCCTTGATTTCATTCTCGACCTTATCTTTGTTGGAGCATCCTTTATGTGTTATGTGGTAGTGATTTAAGATGTGCAATGTGGTATATGTGCTTATATGGGAGTAATCATTGAGATGTGTAGTCTTGGAAGTAAGTACACGTGTGAAAGGAGGCAATTATAATTATGGCGGCCGACATAATTATAAAGGCATCACACACGTGGACTTGTGACCATGATTGCATTGATTGATGTTTGTTTGTTACTTGGTAGTGTGAGGTGTGGTAATGTTTGCAATCCTGATAAGGATGGTTATATGGTTAGGGAATTATTCTCTTAACCTAATGTGCGGATGTGTTATGGATAGTTGTGTAGATAGTAAGTTTTCCTTCTATCTAACGTTTGCGGATACATATTAGTACTACTATTACTATTATTGAGGTTGTTCGTTTGCTCGATTATTCGTTCGGATTCCTAACTCTAAGTGTAGAATCCCTTCATCGTACTTTGTTATAAGGAGGTCCTATCTTCCTATTCGACGTCTTGATGTATATTGGTTGTTCGGATCTACTGCTTTTGATTATTAGTACATTTCACTGGTTTTCCCGTAAGTTGACTTCTCGTAGGAATATTGGAATTTTTCCTTTTAAGCACTATTTGCTCCCTTGGTTGTATATCTCTTGGTTTTCGTAACCCATTGGCGACATGTTAGTATCGATGCTTTTAGGTTTGCTCTGTTGATTGTTATTTCGGATAAGACCTTACGTTTTCTTTTGGATCCGT
>BQNB010058557.1:0-37716 GCA_026074375.1 Tanacetum coccineum | reverse complement strand
ATAAATTTAAAACTTGAATCATAAAAAAATATACAACACACAACGACACATCAAGTTTTTGGCGCTGTTGCCGGGGAGTGATAATTAATCTTGATTTTTATTTTATATTTTGGTTTTTAGATTAGATCTAACCCATAGGATTAGTGTTATTTAGATTAGTATATATTCTTGTATATTCTGTATATTTTGTATATTTGTTAGTTTAATTGTTTGCTTGTATGTTTAATTTAATTGTTTTCCCAATACACTGTTCTGGCCGATAACTTGATACGACGTATCCACTACCATCGGATACGGCGTATCCAACTTTCTGTGCAATACAGCGTATTCACTCAAAAGATTAATATGGCGTATTCACTTCAATTGAATACGGCGTATCGATCATCTGAAACAGAATCAGAATCTTAGTTTTCATATTTTTGATTTCCGTGCTAAACTTTTTTCTATCCTAAAGAGCCTATCCTACTAATTGTTTATCCCTTGTTACAGGTAGTGCATGACAAGGAGTTCAACAAGCGAACTATTCACGCCTTACAAAGAACCTGAACGAGAATTTTGATCATTTAGGAGACACTTCAAGACACTAAGGAACTACGAACTAACACCTTCAACGGTTCGGATCATAAAGATGCGAACAAACAAATTGAGAAAGTTCTTGAGATCGTCGATTTATTTCGCATTCCAAATATTACTATAGACCAAGTGATGCTTAGAGCATTCTTTATGTCCTTGACTAGAGCTGCAAGTCATTGGCTAAGAAACGAACCAACTGGTTCAATCACAACTTATGATGGTCTTAAAACAAAATTTCTGAACAAATATTTCCTACCTACTCGAACAACAAAGAAGATGGAGGAAATAAACAACTTTCAGCAAGAACCTGATGAAAACCTTTACCAAGCATGGGAGCGATTTAAAGAACTTTTGATGAAGTGTCCTCAATACTATTTAACGGAGATGCAGGAGGTAATCTTGTTTTATAATGGATTGGGAATTCCTACTCGACAGATTCTTGATTTAAAAGGTGCAATACCATTAAAGACTGTTGCTGATGCAAAAGTAGCCATCCAAGAAATGGCTGAATACTCTTAGAAATGGCACAATGGAACATCTAGGTCAAAAAGTACTGAAACTTTTGACGGATTGGCAGCTATACAAGCACAACTCAATAATCTAGGAAGAGAGATCAAGAAAGTGAATGAAAAAGTCTATGCTGCTCAAGTTGGATGCGAACAATGCAAAGGATCCCATTACACCAAAGATTTCCCACTCAAAGAAGAAGGTAAAACCCTAGAAGAAGCTTACTACACGCAATTTGGTAGACCTTTTCAAGGAGGGGGATATAGAGCAGCAGCTCCAGGATTCTATTAAAGGAACAATGTGAATCCTTCGTACTAAGAACAAAGGCAATCTATGGAAGATACCCTGAGTAAATTCATGAGTGAATCAGCAAAGAGACACGAAGAAAACTCCAATTTGATTAAAGAAATCTGAGCTTCGACGAATGCTGCCATTCAAAACCAAGGAGCATCTATTAAAACTTTGGAAATCCAAATTGGGCAAACGAGCAAGGTACTACAGGAAATAGGATTTAGAAGTCTACCTAGCTCTACTGAAGCAAACCTGAGAGATCAAGTCAAGTCGATTTCAACTACTATTGAAGCTAATTCATACCCGATACGCCGTATTAGATCTTCCTAATACGCCGTATCAACTGGACAGAACTGTACACTGATGTACGAGACAAGACAAACGATGATTCCATTTCCAAGTCGTTTGAATGGTTACTACTATGAAGAAAAGAAGGGATCATATTGACCATAATTCTCGGAAGCTTACTCTGAAGCTTCAAATATCAATAATTCCATACCCAAAAAGGAGAAAGACCCAGGGAGTTTCACTTTACCTTAATTTATTAATAATGTATGCTTCGATAATGCCCTTGTTGACTTAAGAGAAAGTGTTAGTGTTATGCCTCTCTCGACCTACCTTAACTTAGATTAGACGAATTAGCTCACACTAAGTTGATAGTTGAATTAGCAGACAGGACTGTGAAATATCCAAAAGGAATAGCTGAAAATGTACTAGTTAGAATTGGTAAATTTACTTTCCCAGTAGACTTGATATTTCTAGATATGCCTGAGGATATCAAAGTGCCCTTGATCCTTGGAAGACCATTTTTGTCTACCACCCGTGCTAAGATTGATGTTTACAAAAGAAAGATTACTTTAAGGGTCGGGGAAGAAAGGATTGTTTTCATAAGTGTTAAACCTGCTAGTAGTTTAATTAAGAGGGTCTACATGCTAAGTTTGAAAGAAAGAATGGAACTTGATTTAGAAGCTAGGCTAATGGGAGAGACTTTGGTGTTAAATAGATCATTAGACTCTTTCTTTGATGAATACATTGAATTAAAGAATCTAAATGAACCATTTGAGCTTAAGAGAAATCAAGGTGATAATTTGATGCCCACCATTGAGGAAGGTGAGGTAATTGAGGAATTTAGAACTAGGGATGATCAACTTGATGCTAAAATTGATAATTACCCTAGTTATTGTGACTATGATAAGAAGATCCATATAGACTGTGCTCACAACTTAAAGTTTTCTTGCATGATATGATTTGAATTTACACACGCTAACTTTTTCCCATTATTGTATGTCAATGTGATGTCCAAAAAATTTCATAATTCTATAATGAAAGATAAGATGGTGTACAATGGGAATAATGTTATAGGAGCTTTAATGAATGTGCCTATTTTTGTTGGAACTTTTTCTGTTGTGACGGATTTTGTAGTTTTAGAAAATATGGATGCTTATCGTGATGAAGGAATGGGCGATGTTATTTTTGGCGAATCGTGTTTGAGAGAAGTTGGGATTTATGCAAAATGGTTTGAAGGGATGATTACCATTTACAATGGTAATAATGAAGTAACTTACCAAATGGTGCGATCACATCCGAGGTTTAAACACCATACTAATGAGCAATGCAACAAGATTCCACCATTACTAAAGGTAAGTCAAGAGGATAAGATGAATGGAATCTCGCATCCATACCAAAAGCTTAAGGGGTTCTACAAAGGAGTATTGAATTTAGGACCCGATTACATTCGAGATGCGAAGATAGAAGAATTGCTCACACGCGGGCACATTAGTGTAAATGAGATGGAATGAAGAGAAGCTAAAGAAAAGTCTAGCTTAAAGACTTTGATGTAAACAAAAGTGCTTCCCGGGAGACAACCCGAAATGTTATTTAATTTTATCGAGTTTTTCTTCCCAGACATCAATACGGTGTATCCGCTCCATACCATACGACGTATTAATTGTCTGGATGTTGTCAGTCTTTACTTTTTATGCACTTTAAAAATATTATTGTCAGTTCTGGCAATACGGCGTATTCATGCACATGATACGGCGTATTCACCAAAACTGACCCGTATTTAGTTTGTTTAGTTTAGTTTAAATTAACCGTAGGTACCAAGATAGGAATACACGTTTTTCCTATGTTTTATACAGGACCTTGGAAGCAAAGAAATATCGACAAATATTGGTGGAGAATTTACAAATCTAGAGATCTTGAAGTGTTGGAGTCTTGAAACTTCAAGGCGGCTGTTCAACACAATCTTGCTAATAAACTCATCATGGAGAATCTACCGAGCAAATATCAGGGGAGTTTCTCATTCTAATTCTTTTTAATTCCTGTATTTTTAATGTTTTATCTATACAACGAGGACGTTGTATAATTCAAGTGGAGGGATGGAATTAGAATGTATACTTGTCTTAATTTTTACACTAAAATGCTTAAATTATGCTCAAATTTAAAAAAAAATCAAGTATACTTTTGTGAAATTAATTGATACATAACTCGCACACAATAACCCTTGTTAGATATTGTGAGGATTTAACCTATCTGTTTCCAAATGTTTACCCAAATTTCACAATATATGAGTGTGTCGGTGATGTTGTAGACTTTAGAACTTGGCTTGGTATATCAATTCGAGACCGACGTGATAAGTACTATGGATGTAGATGGAGTAACTTGTTTAAATTGATAAATTTTAGAATTACACCCAAATCGCCTTTACATGTTGCTTACTAACTAACTACATTGGTTAGTTAACCCCTGTATAAACCCTTTGTTTACTTTCACTTTAAGAGTAAGATACCCCTAGAACAACCTGTAGAGCTAATCCTTTAGGAACTACACCAATTATTTGTTTCGTTACACCTTTACACCTTAGCCTACCCTGTTAGATTAAGTTTATTTTACAGTTGCTAGTTGCTTAAAGTGTAAAGTTTGTATTTCCCGAGTCTTGTGTCTATTTTGGTACGGTTGGAAGAAATTTGCACATCGCAAATGGGAATGTATATTATATTCAAACTCATGTATTTTTACTACCATCGCAATTAATGGTACGTCCGAAGAATGAAGAATTATCGAAGGAATTTTCCGGAATTATTATGATCGTGAAGATGGTGAAACTACATCGAGGTTCGTAGTATATTGTTAGCAAAAAAATTGAAAACAATTATTAGAAAAATCGCAACAAAAAAGAGAAGAAAAGTTTGAAGATAATCGTTTTGCAACTACCGAAGGAATTACACGAATGATCGATTATTCAATCATTGATACAAATCGACGATGTAGAGTATTGTATAAAGTGGAAGATATCGCCACTTGCCTTGTAAAATATGTAAAGTATGGGATGATTGGGAAGTTGACCGTTACGGGAACGCCAACTTAGGTTGTTGTTTTTGATCTATGATCAAGACGTTGTAAATAGTTGTGTCTTTATCATGGTAACGGTTGGGAAAAAGTGTCTAGCAACTTGTATTTTAGACTTAATCTATTTGTTTAGTAATTTTTATTTAACAACAATTTATTTCCCTTTCCTAATCATTAACCATGGGTTTTAAGCGAATGAGGATGTGATCGAGCGTGCATGTCTATTCCGTCGTTACGGCCATGTATGCATGTCTCAGCTGCCTTGTTGGTTTATTACTATTGGTGAAAGTTAGAAGATCCATACCCTATATTACTCTACTATTCCTACTCTTTAGCTTATTCGAGGTGGGAGTGAGCAGTCACATGTGTCTATCCCGTCGTTACGGGTGTGTATGTGTGGTCTTTGTCGCCCTCCTGGAATATTGGTATCGATAAAGATTAGTTAGAGTAATCAACCCTAAGCCTTATCATACAAACCCATATTTACCTTTATAAACTTGTTACTCCTTAGCTTTAGCGGTGGAGATGTGTATCCTTGCCAAGCTTATGATAGAATACTCGTCACGACCGAGCAATTGAGCGAATTAGTTACATGTTACCACATAGATTAGTTGAGTGATTTGAGTGTTTTCATCTTCCTATTTCGTGAGGTGTTTGGTTGTGTACTTGTAATAGATCAAATAAATGCTTTAACGGAAAATATCCTTAGGGATACATTTTTATAAACTTCTAAAGGCTACTTGAGGACAAGTAGGATTCAAGTGGGGGGATATTTGATGACATCAAATAACGTCTATTTTATAGCATCATTTATCCCATGTAATTAACCCATTTTGTATAATTATTGCAAAGAATTGTTACTTAATCGTTTATATTTGAGAATTGCAGTAATTACGGAGTACTTGGTGAATATTAGCAAAAGGCGCGCATTCTAGAGCTTAAACGAAGATATTTTGAAGATTACAAACTAAATATAACAAACTTGATGATGAAGTAAAATAACCCAAACTTGTGTCTTATGTCTTGTACTATCTATGTGACTCCAAACTCATACCCGTAACACCCAAGTATAAGTAGACCGCAACCTCTTGATCGAATCCTCATTTATCCTATTAAATGAGACATTGAGCACTACAACGTAACTCCTTCAAGTGATAGCAAATGTGCGCATTAAGCACCATAAGAGAAATCACACATTGCTAGATTCTTCAAGTCTTCATCAACACCATTTAAGCATGAACAAGTTATCTTTAAGTCACACACTTTAAGATATGATAAGAACACGCACATGTGAAACTCCACTTCATCTTCAAATAAGTAATAAACAATAATCTTCGTAATCAATTCTTCTATAATCCCAAAAATAGCCTTTAAAAATGTAATCGAATCTGAATCTAAATACTAAACATAAACCTGTTCCAACTGAGATCCAATCTGTGTGTGTTACCCGATATTGAATAAAGCTAGCAGTATTAATTTCATAAAGCCCAGCAGTATTAACTGCTTAAAATACCCTAGCAGTACTAAACATCAACGAAACAGCCTGGCAGTAGTAACATAAACAAGCAGTACAAAGTAGACGAGCAACATAAACATTTAAACTTAGCAGTATTAATCATTATATATGCTAGCAACAGTAACTCCTTTGAAGCTTAGTAGTACTAATACTATAGTACCTGCTGATAATGTTTAACTCACCTGCTGCTTCTTTTCCTACTTAAAATGACTCCATAGCAGCAACTCATACACAATAGTACTTTCCATTGATCAAACAAACTGCCATAAACCTTATTACTGGCCTTATATCAAGCCTTCCTCATGGCCCATAAACTTGCTTCAAAACAGCAGCGATTCATAAACCTTATCCTGCCGTCCACACCAGTATTAACTGCTGTTATAACATGAACACCATAACAACCAGCAACACTAATCACCATGAAACAGCAATAACTGCTGTAAACCTAAGCAGTACCTCATCCATCGCCATACCATATACAAATAAAACCATCAATCTGCTTCCAATAATACAACAACAGTAGTAAATATATTCGAGATTACTACTGGCAGTATTATGTTTCATTAGTAGTTTTAACGATATAAGCAGCATTAATAGTTATGGGAACAAAGAAAAACCCTTAATTTTAGGGTTTTCACATCATTAACAGATCCTAATTCAAAATCACGAATCATAACCATATCTCCAATAACCACGCAGCCATGAACATAGCAGCTTCCTGCTCATGTGACTATTCTTGGTTATTATTTGAGACTTCCGCTGTTATGCTTGTTCTGATATGATTTTGATGTCACACCATATTTGTAATACTTCTACCCTTTTGGGTCGGGGCGTTACAGTAAGATACCCTTATAACAACCCGTAGTGCCAATCCTTTAGGAATTACACCAACTTGTTTATTTCGTTACACCTTTACACCTTAGCCTACCCTGTTAGATTAAGTTTATTTTACAGTTGCTAGTTTCTTAATGTGTAAAGTATGTATTTCCCGAGTCTTGTGTCAATTTTGGTACGGTTGGAAGAAATTTGCACATCGCAAATGGGAATGTATAAAGTAGTCAAAACTCATGTATTTTTACTACCATCGTAATTATTGGTACGTCCGAAGAATGAAGAATTATCGAAGGAATTATCCGGAATTATTATGATCGTGAAGATGGTGAAACTACACCGAGTTTCGTAGTATAGTGTTAGCAAAAAAAATTGAAAAAATTAGAAAAATCGCAACAAAAAAAGAGAAGGAAAGTTTGAAGATAATCGTTTCGCAACTACCGAAGGAATTACACAAAGGATCAATTATTCATTGATACAAATCGACGATGTAGAGTATTGTATAAAGTGGTAGATATCGCTACTTGCCTTGTAAAGTATGTAAAGTATGGGATGATTGGGAAGTTGACCGTTACAGGAACACCAACTTTGGTTGTTGTTTTTTTATCTATGATCAAGACATTGTAAATAGTCATGTCTTTATCATGGTAACGGTCGATAAAAAGTGTCTAGCAACTTGTATTTTAGACTTAATCTATTTGTTTCTTAATTTTTATTTAACAACAATTTACTTCTCTTTCCTAATGACTAGCAGCTGGTTTTACGCGAATGAGGATGTGTACGAGCATGCATGTCTATTCCGTCGTTACGGCCATGTATGCATGTCTCAGCTGCCTCGTTGGTTTACGACTTTTGGTGAAAGTTAGAAGGTCCCTACCCTATATCATTCTTCATCCTAACCGTTGGTTAAATTCGAATGAGGATGTGATCGAACACACATGTCTATTCCGTCGTTATGGCCATGTATGTGTGCTTCAGCTGCCTTGTTGGAGTGGTACTTCTGGTGAAAGATTGAAGAATGATCAACCCTAAGCCTTATCATAAAAACCCATTTTACCTTTATAAACTTGTTACTCCTTAGCTTTGGCGGTAGAGATGTGTATCCTTGCCAAGCTTATGATATAATACTTGTCACAACCGAGCAATTGAGCGAATTAGTTACATGTTACCACATAGATTAGTTGAGTGTTTTCATCTTCCTATTTTGTGAGGTGTTTGGTTGTGTACTTGTAATAGATCAAATAAATGCTTAACGAAAAATATACTTAAGGATAAATTTTTATAAACTTCTAAAGGTTACTTGAGGACAAGTAGGGGAATATTTGATGACATCAAATAACCTCTATTTTATAGCATCATTTATCCCATGTAATTAACCCATTTTATATAATTATTGCAAAGAATTTTTACTTAATCGTTTGTATTTGAGAATTTCAGTAATTATGGATACATGGTGAATCTTAGCAAAAGGCACGCATTCTGGAGCTTAAACGAAGATATTTTGAAGATTACTGTTCTGACAACCAATACGCCGTATCCATCAAGGAAGATACGGCGTATCTGTGCCTGCACTCACCAAAGACCACAAAGGAAACATGATCAATACGCCGTATCTAGAGAAGACCAATACGCCATATTGGGGATATAGTATGTGAGTATTCTGGAAGATATCAAACATGGTCCCTACTCCAAGAAACCCCAATACGCCGTATCCAACACATTGGATACGCCATATCGACACTGACTCCAGACCCTATAAATACAAAACTCAAAAACGAGTTTTAAGTGTGCTAAATCATATTCTCGATACCTAAACCACAAAAGTCGATTTTTAAAGGAGAAAAAGAGCAGAAGAGGTCTCGCAACGCATTCCAATCCATAGGAGACAACGTGTAATTTCTTATACTTTTGTAATCATTCAGTTTTTAGTATCATTCATTAACTCGGTTAGTTTACCTTGGCTAAGCCATTACTCTTGTATTAATTATGATGTTTGAAGGCTAATACCTTCGGGTATTAGCCATTATTATAAAGATCTGAATATTTGGTTTATTTATATCACGATTGCTTAATTTATCGTTCTATGATTGTTTATGTTTATCAATTTATACTTGTTTAGGTGCTTTAATATGCGACATATCATTCAACTGGATCTAGTGATATGGATCAAGTAATCTAGATGTCGAGATAGCTCTCGATATAGTGATTAATAAATCTAGAATAATAGGATCACAAATATTGTCCTGCTAAATCCGTGCTAGGATACGCTTCTGGCTTAACTATGATTTCGGATATTGCCTTTGGTTTAGTGAACAAGTTGACTAGCAGGTGAACCTAGACAATTCAAAAAATAACATTCTAATTCCATTGGATAGTTGGACAAGTGGACTACTAGTGTATAAATCACCGTTAAGCAGTAAAGTTAGGTTAAAGTCTCTTTGAGCTAGGTTTATAAAGATCACATTGATTTAATCCTTTAAACGGGATAGATTATAATCAGCAAATAATGATGCTTTATGTGGATGCTTTAATTGTGACAGAATTAATGTGTCTAGGTCTTAGGATGAAGTCCCGCCTAAGTCTAAGAATGATATGCCACCTCAAGATAAGTAATCATTGCACTGAATAAACAAACTAACTTCTAATCTAATTAATGATGGCTAATACAGTTTTCTATCATAAGGCTTGACCGCTCTTTTATCTTCTATTAATTTGCTTGCGTAGGTTAAAGTGTCTTTAATTGATTATAGTCACCACCAAACCCGTGCTAGTCTCTCAGGCTAACACCCCCCCTATTTACCTGTTAGAATTAGGATTAGAACTAACATAGGATTGGCATAGTTTTGACTTAGATTAGAATTAACTTAGATTAGTAAACCAAAATATTAATAAATTGAGAGACTTAACCTCGCTTCAAGTGTTTGACACCTTACTTACCACGAATCTACCACCGACCGGGTACACTGTCCGTTAAAGTGTTGTTTTTGGTTAAGTCGGCAAAATATAAATTTGAAACTTAAATCATAAAAATATACACCACACAACGACACAACAAGTTGGTAAAAGAAAGATTTGTGTAGGAGTTTTCACAAATGAAGATGATGAAGCTACTTACTTAATTGCAAGAGAATAGAGAATAAAGTCTTAATCTTTAACCCAAAGTTAACAAATAAATACCCGAAAATCACCAACAAAAGAACCTAAATGTTGCTTGAGGTAACCCACGATCACAATTGTCTTCAATCTTGAATAAGAAAGCAACAAACACCAAAAGAGGATGTCTGTTTGGTCGGTGACGCAAGAAAGAAAAGAGAAAGGAAGGGAGATTTTTTATGTGTATTTTTAGTGAGAGAAAGTTTTTAGAGAGTGAAAGTATAAGTTGGTGAAATGAATGGATAAAGGGGAATAAATAAGGGACTATGTTCATGCATTGGTTTGAACCTAGAACCTTCTCACCAAAGGAATCCAAAGTTGATGGCTTCTATGGAGGCCAACTAGCTAAAAATATGGGAGGGTGTCACCAAGGGGGGAAGGGCGGATGACATTAAGCAAAAGGGGAGGGACTAAAGTTGTTGATTATTGTTTCTTTTCCACTAGATATTTTTCCATGATTAGTTAAGATATGTAAGCTTGTTCATGCATTTATTTCTAGTATTATACGCAATACCCAAAAATTAAAAAACGCGTAACTTTTTTGAAAAAAGTCACGAAAGTTTGAATATATGCTTGCAAGGTAAAAACATGATAGCCTTCCAAAGACTACGTTAAATATCAAGCCGAAACGCATCCGGTAACGGTTCTCAGTTATACACGGGCAAACTTACCAGTTCTAGGTCAAATTGACACGTAACTTATAAAAGTTAAATTATTGCACGTATAAAGACATGGAAATTTACGGTGTGTTACAATTCACATCTTAGATCACATTTGAAAATTGCTTTCAGAGTTATGAGATATCTAAAAAACTCTCTTGGGATTGGAATACAAATTTTTAAAGAAAGTGATTTGAAATTTAAAGTTTACACAGATTCTGATTAGGAAAAGTGTCTAGTCACTAGGAAATATGTCTTAGGTTTTTTTGTGTTCTTTGGCAAGACTCTTGTTTCTTAGAAGAGTAAGAAACCGGCAACTGTTTCTAGGTCTTCTGCAGAAGCAGAATACAACTGCATGGCATCTGCAACATGTGAGATTATTTGGATTTCTAACTTGTTACAAAGTTTGAAAGTTACAGGTTTATATCATATTAATCTCTATAGTGATAGCAGCTCTACAATTCAGATTGCAGCTAATCCAGTCTTTCATGAAAACACAAAACATTTTAAAATTAATGTTCATATAGTTAGAGAAAAAATTTCTGCTGGTATTTTGAGAACCGAAGAAGTTCATACTTTAGATCAATTTGCAAATATATTTACTAAAGCTCTTGGTTCAATGCAACACAATAAGTTGTGTAGGCTTTTGAGTTTAGTTGATATGTTTTCTAAGTAATCTGACATTTTAGTTTGAGAGAGGGTGTTGAATTATAATATCAAACTTAAAAATGTTATGTTTTAGTTTTCATTGTCATAACTAAAAGGACCTATTATGTCAAGTTATGAAAGATGTTAAAAGAGGGTTCTGAAGTTTTGAAGGAAAGTATCAAGTTTATAAGTTGGAGGGCCTTTACGGAAAATGATGCTATATAAGCTCATATCCGGGAGCTAGGGTTTCATTCATCCAAGTTATATCTCTTTGTTTCCCTATCAAATCTGTATCTTGAGTATTCTGTTGATTTAATCTCTTTATTTGAATCATCATTGTTAGACTGAATCAATCTCTTTATTTGATTCAGATCTTTTGTATTGTGTGATTAAGATATTGTAGTGAGGTTCAATAGCATTCAAAAATTAAGGACTATTGTTTCTTTTGTATGTTTGGTTGAACTCAGGTGAGGACAATCTTCTGTTAAATGTTTAGATTGAAAAATAATAAACAGGAGGTTGGCTATATTAATCTTGTGTTATTCTTGTTTATGATACCATTTTTACGATTTGAATTTATCTTTATTTGTGAGTGGATTTTATCATTAAAACTTAAAAGATTCATAACTTAAAATGCAAACAGCACATTTTATGTATAAAGATACGGTTTAGTGTTTTGAAAAATTTATTACATTTCTATGATAATTCAATATTTATGGACTACACAACCTTGTGTCTAACAAACTGAAGTTAGTGATTTGGAGGTGAAATCCGATGTTACACCAAAAAAATCAAGAAACAATATTAAAACCTACCAGGGACGGAACCAGGACGCGAAATGACTAGCTCACATTGAATAAACTAAACAATATTATAAACATAATTTTTATGGACCGGGTGCAATTAAGAAAAATCGAGGGTTTTTAACAAATTTAACACTAAGACACAAATATGTATGGGTGTCTAGGGACCCCTCGGACACCCCTTGGTTTCGTCTACGTACCTACTATATTAGAGGTGGCAAAATAGGTGGGTCGGGTCTGGTTTAGGTCACGGGTTTAAATGAGTTTGGGTCTAGATAGGTCTTTAGAAACATGGGTCTAGATGGGTTTGGGTCTACATGGGTTGGATCCGGTGTGGAAACTAGAAGGGGGGTTGAATAGTTTACTGCTTTTTAATTTATTTATCGTTTGTATATAAAAAGTTAGATTCGAGTTTATGTGATTTCAAAGTACACGCAATATGAACAATCTAGTTAAGTAAATAAATGACAACAAGAAATAATATAAATTTGCAAGACAAGAGATAAGAGTTAGAAAGATCAAACTACAACACAAGGATGACATCAAATAACGTCTATTTTATGACATCAAATAACGTCTATTTTATAGCATCATTTATCCCATGTAATTAACCCATTTTGTATAATTATTGCAAAGAATTGTTACTTAATCGTTTGTATTTGAGAATTGCAGTAATTACGGAGTACTTGGTGAATATTAGCAAAAGGCGCGCATTCTGGAGCTTAAACAAAGATATTTTGAAGATTACTGTTCTGACAACCAATACGCCGTATCCATCAAGGAAGATACGGCGTATATGTGCCTGCACTCACCAAAGACCACAAAGGAAACATGATTAATACGCCGTATCCAGAGAAGACCAATACGCCGTATTGGAGATATAGTATGTGAATATTCTGGAAGATATCAAACGTGGTCCCTACTCCAAGAAACCCCAATACGCTGTATCCAACACATTGGATACGCCGTATCGACACCGACTCCAGACCCTATAAATACAAAACTCAAAAATGAGTTTTAAGTGTGCTAAATCATATTCTCGATACCTAAACCACAAAAGTCGATTTTCAGAGGAGAAAAAGAGCAGAAGAGGTCTTGCAACGCATTCCAATCCATAGGAGACAACGTGTAATTTCTTATACTTTTGTAATCGTTCAGTTTTTGGTATCATTCGTTAACTCGGTTAGTTTACCTTGGCTAAGCCATTACTCTTGTATTAATTATGATGTTTGAAGGCTAATACCTTCGGGTATTAGCCATTATTATGAAGATCTGAATGTTTGGTTTGTTTATCTTGATTTCTTAATTTATCGTTGAATTGCTTGTTTATGTTTATCATCATACTTGTTTATGTGCTTTAATATGCGACCTATCATTTAACTGGATCTAGTGTTGGGACTTAAAAGACTTTAAGGATTC
Organism: Tanacetum coccineum; assembly: GCA_026074375.1. Lineage (NCBI taxonomy): Eukaryota > Viridiplantae > Streptophyta > Magnoliopsida > Asterales > Asteraceae > Tanacetum > Tanacetum coccineum. Next base: position 23,965 of record BQNB010058557.1, on the reverse strand, counting down.
TTACTACTGCTCAGTTTATGCTGCTGATTATAAAGATACAATTGCTGCTGAATTACAACTACTAGAAGACTTACTGCTGTCAAGAGGATAAAGACGGATTAAAGAGATGAAGATTGATTGGAGAACAAGAATACTTACAAGATAAGTATTTGTTATTTTTGTAAAAATATGTATAACTTATTTGATTAAGAGATTACGTTTATTTATAGAAAAGATCATGATAAGTTAGGAATGTATTGTAAACCCTGTAGTAGGACTCCTTGAGTATAAAAGGGGAGCTTAGGGTATAGGAAAGTATCATTTTTCCATCTAGGTTTCCATAGAGTTCAATAAGCCATCAACGTTGTAAACCCCTATTACTAAGTCAGAGTGATCGTATTAATATATATTGAAGCTTGTTGATAATGAATATATTTCTGTAACAAAACAATACTTTACAGTTATCATTGAGAATACTTCTTAGTGTTATAAAGTAATTCTTGCATAGTTTATCATTCAATACAAAGTTTAATTCTTAGCATTTTTTGGATTTATCCAAGGGTACAAACCTATACAAGCTAATGAGTTAAATACTCAATTCATTGGGAATCAACAAGTGGTATCAGAGCCAGGTTGAGAAGCTTTGAATAAGAAGAATAAACCATGATTCGATATCCAAGATCTATTTTTCAGTGCATAAATGGAGTAGGAAACTACCACTACCAATCTGACTGCAAGACTACCTATCCTCAACCCAAGAAGATAATGATCTCCTAGCTAAAGAGGATATAACAATATTTTCTTAATGACTAAATTACTCCCCTGTGGGAATTAATACAAGAATTGGAACAAATGCAGTGGATGAAACTGTTGGAACAGTTGAACAGGAGTATGAACCCACCACTGCTAAAGAAAAACAGGATAGAAGAAATGAAATGAAAGTAAGAGCAACCCTGTTGATGGCACTTCCAAACAAAGACCAACTGAAGTTCCACTCATATCAAGATGCAAAGTTGCTAATGGAGGCTATAGAGAAAATGTATGGAGGGAACAAGGAGTCCAGAAGGTTCAGAGGACACTTCTCAAACAACAATAGAAGAAACTTTGGCTGCATTAAGTTCAAAAAACTATGGATCAAACCTTTTAACAGAGTTACAAAAACCTATCAAGTTTGTTGTGATGATCCAAGAAAGTATTAAACCAAGAAGATATGAACCTAAAGCTCTTGAGAAGTCTTCTATCATGAATGAAACTCTGCCTTAAATTTAGGAGGAACAAGGTGGAAGTATGAAGACCATCCCACTTGGATGACTTGGTAAAATAACCTTAAGATATATGAACCTGAACTTACTGGTTTTATCAAGCACCATGTCAAAAATTCACATAGAAAGTGGCCTTTGTCTCCAAAAGCACTAAACAACACCAACAACACTAACAAAGCAGATAATAACTGTTAGTACTACTCATACTCAAGGTAATGGTGTTAACTCTACATCTCTAGATAATCTTTGTGATGCTTGTGATCTGTGCTTTCCTTGCAAGTCAACCCAACTCTCCTCAACTTGCCAAAAAGATCTGGAACAACTTCATCCTGATGACTAAAGAATTGTGTCCCCTTCAATGGGAGAAGCCCGATGCTGACATATCAAGCATAGAAAGTTTAATCAAGAAACAAAGGAGAACTGTACATAAAACGTGTTCAAAGAGTAGGTTTGACAAGTCAAAAATGAAATATACAATTCCATAACATGGACACTTTGCAAGAAAATGTAGGTTTCCAAGAAATCAGGAGAACAAAGGAAGAGAGAATAATACAAGAACTATTACAGTGGAGACTCCTACTCAGAATGCCCTTGATTAGCTCAGATGGAATTATAGAAATGAATGGAGCAACCAAGCTAAAGAAGAGGCAAACGACCTACAAATCATGTATTGATGGCATTGACATCTTAGGAAATTCTTCTAGTTCAGAACTGAGGTAGATACTTGTTCAAACCATGTGTAAAAGCTTATGCTACTCTTAAAGAACAATATGATAATTTGTCTTATGATTAGCAAAAAGTCTCCTTAAAAAATTAATTTAAGTAGTCTTATAAAGGTAGGTTTAGAAATAAAGTAGAAGCTAGATTAGCTCACTATAAGAAAAATGAGGCTGTGTTTGAAGAGAGCATAAATGTTTTAAAACTTAAAGTTAGACTAAGAGATAATGCCTTAAATGAATACAAAATGAATTTGGAAAAAGCAAAAAAAAGAAAGAGATCAGTTAAAACAAACATTAGAGAAGTTTCAAAATTCCCCAAGTCATAAATAACATCGGAAAGTCCAAGTAATAACAAGTTTTAAAACATGACTAGGAAATGAATAGAGCAGCTACTGCAGCTTCTCCTGCAGTAGAAAGTTTTGTGAATTTAACTGATAAGTCTGGATCAGATAAGGGATATCAATCAGTTCCCCCACCTCTGTCAGGGAATTTCATACCTCGCAAACCTGATCTAACATTTATAGATGAAATAGTTGAAAGTGAGAATATGGATGTTACTACTGTTATTTCACCTAGTAATGTTAAGACAGTTGAAAATAAGGGTGTTTCCAACACAGTTGAATCTAATACTGTTAGGATGAACAATTCTAGTGCTCCAATCATTGAGGATTGGAACTCTGATGATGAAAGTGAGATAGATTATATTGTTAGACCAAGCATTTAAAAGATAAAAATCTTAAAAACTGTAGGGAAAATAGAATGCACCTAAACAAAACAAACACCATCCTAGAGGGAACCAAAGAAATTAGAACAATCTTATGTCCCAAAGACTAGGAAGTGATTTTAAAATGATTAATAAAGCTTGTTATGTTTGTGGTAGTTTTGAGCATCTTCATTATGTGTGTGATAAAAAGGTTGTAAGGCCAGTGTGGAACAACTCAAGAAGGGTGAATCACAAGAACTTTACTAATAAAATGACTCACCCTCACCCCAAAAGAAGTTTTGTTCCACAAGCAGTTTTAACTAGGTCAGGGAAACTTAGTACTGCTGGTGCAACAGTTAAAACTGTCAGACCCAGTATAAATACTGCTAACGAAAACAAAAGCAGTTAAGTAGCTGTCAAGAATCAGTTTAATATTGCTGCCCAATCAAAAACATATGTGAACCATCCTAGAACAAAAACAAATGCTTTCAAAAGAGGATATTCACAAACTTCAAGGCCTTTTAATAGACATTTTGCAAACAAGAACAGTATTATCAACACAAATGTTAATACTGCTAGGGTAAAACATACTACTGCTAGGGATAGAGCAGTAGTAAGTGAAAATAAGGGAAAGAGGCAATTCTGTTAAGGCCTCAGCATGCTGGGTTTGGAAAGCCAAAAATAGCAGTGCATCAACTACATTCAAGAAATATTCTTACATTGATGCACGAGGCAGATCCAAGTCAATAATGGCTTGGATCCCCAAAAGAGTCTAAATTCTCTTATTAAATTGGCAGTTGCAAAACCCACAACAACAAAGGAGACACAAAGACAAAGCAGTTATTAACATGTTGTCCCCCATGCACATGACAGGAAACACGAGCTATCTGATGAATAAAAGATTATGAATGGTGGATTTTGTTTTCCCTTTGTATGGTAAAGGGAAGAAATTTCTGGAAAAGTAGAAAATCAAAATAGGATTTTTTCACTGGATTTTAATAATGTGTACTTTTATTTATAAGAGCTTAAGTAAAATCTGTCAGTAATGTCACAAATCTATGACAACAAAGAACCCAATGGGTTCTTTTACTGACACTAAGTGTCTTTTGCCTAAACTTCTAACTTTAAACAACTGTTATGAAAGTCAAGTATTGCTGAGAGTTCCAAGAAAGGACAACATTTACAGTGTTGACCTAAAGAGTGTTGTTCCCACTAGAGGTTTAACTTGTCTCATTGCTAAGGCTATAATTGATGAATCCAATACATGGCACAGGAGGCTTGAGAACATTAATTTTAAAACAATGAATAAACTTGTGAAGGGAAACCTTGTAAAAAGGTTTAAACATATAAAGATTTTTGAAAATGATCATTCTTGTGTATGCCCGTTCAGAAAGGAAGAGCAACACAAAGCCCCATAAGACCCAAAGCTAGTTGGAACTCAATCACCAAACCTTACATATGCATCAAATGGACTTATTTGTACCGAACAATATGTTAAGAGTTTTAATGAAAAAGTCTTATTTTCCTATAGTCACTGATGACTTTTATGTAGAGTTTTCTTGTATGTCTTTTTTGCCACTAAGGATTGAGAACTAGTGGATCAAAGACCTGCATAACAAAATAGAAAATCAACTTTATCAAAAAGTACAAGTTATCAGGAGTGACATAGAACTGAGTTTCAAGAATAGAGTTATAACCAGTTTTGGTGAATGGAAGGGGATATAAGAGGGCATTTTATGTGCTAGGACACCTCAGCAGAATGTGTAGCCAGAGAGGAAAAAATAGAACACGATTGAGGCTGCAAGAGAACTATGTAGTAGACCTCTAAGTTGCCAACCCCCTTATTGGCAAAAAGCATTTAGATCCTGCATGCTATGTGCTAAATAGGGTCTTAGTCATTAAGCCTCATAACAAGACACCTTATGAACTTATTCGTGGAAGACCTCCACTGATAAACTTCTTGAAACCTTTTTGGAGTCCTGTTACCATATTAAATACTAAGGATCATCTTGGCAAGTTTGATAGAAAAGCTGATAAGGGATATTTTGTTAGGTATTATGTGGTTAGTAAAGCTATAAGAGTATTTAACAAGAGGACCAGGATAGTTAAAAGACCTTAAACATTAGATTTCTTGAAAATACACCTAATGTGAAAGGAAATGGACTAGACTAGCTTTTTGATGTTGATTCTTTGTCAATATATATGAACTATGTTCTAGTTTAATGGTATTGCAGAACCAAAGATAACATTGTTGCAGGTCAAACTCAAAAGGAAAAAGAACCTGAACAAGAGTACATTCTAATACCTTTATGCACAACTGATCCTTTAATCTCTCAAGGTCCTAAGGATAGTGAAGGGGATGCTGGAATGAAGCCTACAGAAGTAAATGAAAAATGAAGATTCAGATGAAAGTGGCAAGCATGATCAAGATGCAAGAAGTAAGTCAGAAAGGCTAAATCAAAGGGAAATGCAGACTGAACCAACTAATAGTTTCTAATGGGATTAATACAGTTAGTACACCTATTAGTACTGATGGACCATCATTTGATACTGCTGTTCCATCAACACCAATTAATACTGCTGGACCTTCTGTTAGTACTGCTAATAAATCTGAAGAACAACTTTTTGAAAGATTTTCTCCTTTCAAAAATGCATTTACTCTTCCACTTGTCCCAAATATATCTTCAATGGATAATATCAACATCTTTGGATATGCTTATGATGATGAAGATGTGGAAGAAGAGGTTGATATAAACAATGTAATTTCATCTTATACAGTCCCTGATACTTCTTTCACCAAATTTCATAAAGATCATCCTGAAGATCAGGTTATTGGAATTTTAAAGACTCCTGTACAGACAAGACACATGACCAAGATAACTGAAGAACATGGTTTGTTTTCCTTAGTTCACAACGTTAGGAGAACAAATCACAAAGATTTTCAAAATTGTCTGTTTGCCTGTTACTTATCTCAAATGGAACCAAAGAAACCACTTTAAGCCTTAAAAGATCCAAGCTGGGTGGAAGCAATGCAGGATGAGCTTCTACAATTTAAACTACTAAAAGTTTAGACCTTAGTTGATTTACCTAGAGACAAATGGGCAATTGGTACTAAAATGTTTTTAGAAACAAGAAGGATGAAAAAGGCATAGTGATGAAGAACAAAGCTAGATTGGTTTGTTCAGGGTCATGACTCAAGAGAGGAAGGTGATCATTTATGATGAAGTACTTGCACAAGTGTTGTAAGGATTGAAGCCATAAGATTATTTCTGGCTTATGCTTCCTTCAAAGATTTTGTAGTCAAACCAAATGGACGGAAGAGTGCTTTATCTAATATAGGAAATATAGAAGAAGGAGGTGTATGCCTGTCACACTCCTGTATTTGAAAGATCCACACTTTCAGATAAAGTCTACAAGGTAGCAAAGGCACTTTAATTGAAACATCAGGCCCCAAGACATGTATGAGACACTTGTCAACTTATCGGCTGAAAAATGAATTCCCACAGAGGGGGGTCAAATTGATAAAACTTTGTTCATCAAAAGGCATAAAGATGATATCCTGCTAGTACAGGTTTATGTTGATGATATCATCTTTGGATCAACCAAGAAACAGATGAGTAATGAATTTGAAAAGCTGATGCATGATAAGTTCCAAATGAGTTCTATGGGAGAACTTTCTTTCTTTTTGGGACTTTAAGTTAAACAGAAGAGTAATGGGATCTTTATTAGCAAAGATAAATATGTGGCTGAGATTTTGAAAAAGTTTGATTTTGCCACGGTAAAGACAGCAAACACTCCAATGGAGACACAACCAGGGCATTGATAAAAGAGGAAGAGCTGAGGATGTGTATGTTCCACTTATAAAGATCATGATTGGATCATTATGTACTTAACAGCTAACTATACCAGCATAATGTTTTCTGTTCGTGTGCAAGTGCAAGGTTCCAAGTTACTCCAAATACTTCACACCTTAATGCTATGAGAGAGAATTCTTATAGATACTTAAAAGGCCAACCTAAATTGAGCATTTGGTATCTTAGAGATTTACCATTTGACTTGGAAGATTTTCTGATAGTGACTATGCTGGAGCTAGTCTTGACAGGAAATCCACAACAGGAGGTTGTTAATTTCTTGGCAAGAGATTGATTTCATGGCAATGTAAGAAGCAGACTATAGTAGCCAACTCAACAACTAAAGCAGAATATGTTGCTGCTGCTAACTGCTATGGACAGGTGTTATGGATCCAAAATCAGATGCTTGACTATGGATTCAATTTCATGAACAGCCCAAAGATCCTACATTGATAAAAGTGAAAAAAGAACTATCTGTAATTGTGAAGAATCCAGTGTTTCACTCCAAAACTAAGCACATAGAGATAAGGCACCATTTCATCAGAGATTCATATGAGAAGAAGTTGATACAAGTGATCAAGATTCACACAGACCAAAATGTTGCAGATCTTCTCACAAAAGCCTTTGATGCTAGCAGGTTTAACTTTCTAATTGCTAGCATTGGATTAACATAATTCTCCTAAGACTTTAACATTCTTAATTTTTAATCATGGGTTAGCCCAAAATTTTGGATCGCATGAATTCTCACATGTCTATCTAGTCTTTTCTAGTGTGCTTGTGATGAATAGAGGCATGTTGTTGTATAATTATTGAAGACAGAGTTAAAACTACTAAGGTAAATGTTAATACTGCTAAGTATAATTAGTACTGCTAGTTATACTTAAGACTGTTGGTTAAAACTGTTAGTCATAATTAAAACTGCTAAACAAGAAAAGACTTTGGAGTGTGTCTTTTTGGTTTTGGACTAACATTTGCAGGATAAGCATATTGAGTTTCTGGTATTGAATTGAGGGGAGGATTATGTTGTCAATATGCAGTCAAGAATTAATGAAAAGGAACATGTAAAAATTAACCCAATGTGTAATGGTTGTTCAGAACCCCTAGTCAAATTCCAAATAGGTTGGGACACCAAGAATACCTCAGACTAGTGGTCCCCCCTAAAAAAGGATGGTGATGAGCTGTCCATAAGGAGTTGGGTGACAGAATGGAAAGGGCTGCCACTACTGCTTCTAGCTTAGAAGCAGAGCAGGACAGTGGTAACATAAATTAAGACCCAATCCATGGAAACACTTAATGAGCCAAGTTCTTAGGAAATTAGTTCAGGTAGTGGTCCCCAGTGCCAAGATACATATTGGGGGATGTAGATGCTCAAACTAGGGTTTGGAGACTACATTCTAAACAACTAATGATCACCTCTCTCAAAAGATAACAAATTTGGAAGTGGGGATGTATAGTATGCAACATATGAAATTGAATGACACATTGTACAAAACTGTCTGCATTGGTGAGCTCAAAAGAATAGAGAGATTTGTGATAAAAAATAGAAATAAGTGTTTTGTGAGAGCCTAAAGAAATGAGAATTAATGAGCTTAAAAATAGAAAGAGAGATGTAGCAAAAAAACAGAAATGAGTGATTAATGTGAGCAAAAGAACTGAGGATATTGTGAGCATAAAAAACAGAAAGAGAGCTTGTAGAATCGAATTTGATTGATGAAAAATCTTTTTGAATGAAATTTGGGTAATATACTGGTGTATTAAAATTAATACAGCTCAGCTTCAACGTTAATGCTGCTACGCTTAAGTAATGCTAATAGACTTAAATTAATGTTTGCCCGTAATTGTTTATTTGCAGCCAAAGTTTAAAACTAAAACTGTTTTCGTTTAAGTTAATGCGTTAGGCATCAAATAGTCTGCCAAGTTCAAGTTTCCTGCTGCTGGAGGAAGATTTTTATAAATACTTGTTGATTTAGGGTTTCATTATAAATTCTTTATTCGATTTCAATCATTCAAACACTCTCTAACCATAAACCCTAACTCAATTTTCATCTTTGATCATCAAAATCATCATTATGTCGAGCCCTAAGTTTGCTGAAACGCACAATGTGGTCGCGTTCTTGGAAAAACCTATAGAAAGTGATGGGTTTGCAGAGATTATTGATTTCCTGAAAGCAAGTTCTGTTCATTATGCTTTAACTGTCAATCCAATTATCTACACATCTTGTATTGAACAGTTTTGGGCAACAACAAATGTCAAGATGGTTAACGGAGTACGTCAGTTACAAGCCCTAATTGATAAGAAGAAGATGATCATCACGGAGTCAAGCATTAGAAGTGATCTTCACTTGGAAGATGCAGAAGGTACTGATTGTTTGCCAACTACTACAATTTTTGAAGAACTAGCAAAGATGGGGTATGAAAAACCTTCTCAAAAGCTTACATTTTATAAAGCTTTCTTTTCTCCGCAATGGAAGTTTTTAATTCATACCATTACACAAAGCCTTAGTGCCAAATCCACTACATGGAATGAATTCAGTAGTACAATGGCTTCTTTGATCATATGCTTGGCAACAAACCAAAAATTTAATCTGTCTAAGTACATTTTTGATGCTATGGTAAAACACTTAGATGGAGGGGTTAAATTTCTGCTGTATCCATGATTTCTACAAGTTTTCATCAATCAACAGCTTGGAGACATGTCACATCACAAGAAGGTTTATGTTAATCCCTCCCACACAAAGAAATTTTTTGCTAACATGAAGAGAGCAGGAAAGGATTTTTCTGGGAGAATAACACCTCTATTTGATACTATGATGGTTCAAGCTTCTGAAGAAGTGGGTGAGGATTCAGACCATCCAACTGATTCCAATCAAATACCCATTGTTGATCAACCATCTACATCCTCTCAACCCAAGCAGAAACAAAAGTCCAAGAGGAAACAGAGGAAGGAAGCAGAAGTTGCTCATGATGAGACAGAGCATGAGGAAAGTGTACCCACACCTTCCAATGATCCACTACCCAGTGGTGAGGATAGCATGCAACTTAATGATTTGATGGTTTTATGTACCAAATTGCAAAAACAGGTTCTTGACTTGGAAAAGGCTAAATCTGATCAAGCTATTGAGATTGCTAGTCTCAAGAAGAGGGTAGATAAGCTAGAAAAGAGGAGAAAGTTCAGAACCACAGGGCTTAAAAGATTAAAGAAAGTTGGTGCAGCTAGAAGAATTGAATCCTCAAATGATAGTTTGGGTGCTCAGGAGGATGCATCCAAACAGGGGAGGAGAATTGAAGATATTGATGCAGATGCTGAGGTAACTCTAGTTAATGAAACTCAAGAAAGGCAGGATGAAGACTTAATGTTTGATACTGGAGTTCTGGATGGTGATGAGATGTTTGTGGATGCTACAACTGGTGAGAAAGATGAGCAGAGTACAAAGATTGATGATAGTACTGCTGGTGAAGCAGTTACTACTGCTGGTGTTGAAGATAGTGCTCTTCCTACAATTCCTACAACTGTTGAAGAAACTTTGGCTCAGACTTTAATGGAAATCAAGGCAGCCAAACCCAAGGCAAAGGGAATTGTTTTTCATGATCTGGAAAAGCAGGTATCTAAACCAACAGTTTCTGTCACACAACCCTCAATCAAAGACAAAGGAAAAGGCATCATGCAAGAGCCTGAGAGACCTTTGACAAAGAAAGATCAAGTTGCTCTTGATGAAGATTTGGCAAGAAATATTCAAGCTCAGTTGGATGCTGAAATCATAGAAGAAGAAAGGCTTGAAAGGCAAAAGCAAGAAGAAGCCAACATAGCATTGATTGAATCATGGGAAAATACACAAGCTATGATAGAGGCTGATAGATTACTGGCTGAGAGACTCTAAACAAGAGAAAGAGAGGAGTTGACAGATGAAGAAAAAGGAAAATTGTTTATGGAACTCATGGAGAAAAGAAGAAAACATTTTGCTGCACTAAGAGCACAAGAAAAGAGAAACAGACCTCCTACCAAGGCACAAAAGAGAAGTCAAATGTCTACCTATCTTAAGCACATGGGTGGATACAAACACAAACAGCTAATGGGAAAGAGCTATGATGAAATTCAAAAGCTGTTTGACAAAGAGATGAAGAGGGTAAATACCTTTGTGGCTATGAGTTCAGAGGCACAAGAAAGCAATGAAAAGAAGGTAGAAGGTAGTGAGGAGAAAGCTAAAAGCAGCAAAAAGAATAGTCTTGGTAAGAAAAGAGCAGTAAAAGAGCAACAACAAGAATCACCAAAGAGACAAAAACTGAGGGATGATAAAGAAACTGATGAGCATGAAGAAGTTGAAGCAGATGATACAGTTGAATTGAAAAAGCATTTGGTGATTAAAAAGGATGATGATATAGCAATTGATGTTATACCACTTGCTACCAAACCACCAGTGATTGTTGATTACAAGCTTCTTAAAGAAGGAATAATGGTACATTATCAGTTGATAAGAGCAGATGGAAGTTCCAAGAGACATTCTTCAATGATTAGACTGCTTCAGGGTATTGACAAAGAAGATTTGCAGACTCTTTGGAAGTTAGTCAAAACAAAGCATGGTGATTTAAGACATAAAGATGAATATGAAAGAGTGTTGTGAGGTGATTTGAAAGTCATGTTTGAACCAAAAATAAGGAGTGATGTATGGAGAAATCTACAAGGATACAAGGTGATCATTTGGAAGTTAATTGATTCATGTGGAGTGCACTTTGTAAGGTTTGGAAATGTTCACATCTTTATGTTAGTTGAAAAGAGATACCCCTCACACCAATTACAATCACAAATATGCTTAACAAGAAACTTCAAACGGATCATTGGAATGAGATGTGCTATTAACTGCTCAAGCTTATGGTAAAACAGAAAAGTGGTCAATAAAATGTTTGAATGTATCCTCCTGAGTATGATGAAGAAACTTAAAGATTTAGAAGATGAACATCAAGTTTAGGGGAGGATTGTTGGGACTTAAAAGACTTCAAGGATTCTTACTACTACTCAGGTACATAATGTAAATTATGCTAAGTAGTTAGTACTGGTAGTATAAGTTACCACTGCTAGTTACTACTGTTAGAATAATTTAGTACTGTTAGTATTGAGTTTCTAATGTTAGTAGAAGTTAAGACGGCTCAGAGTTGAAGACTAAAAGTATGCTAAGTGGTTAAGACTATTAGTACAAAAGTTACTACTGCTAGTGTAACTTAGTACTGTTAGTATAACTTAGTACTGCTAGAGTAAAGTTACAACTGTTAGCGTAAAGTTAGTATTGCTGGTACTTACTACTGCTTATGCTCAGTTTGTGTTGCTGGTTATAAAGATACAACTACTGCTAAATTACAACTGCTAGAAGACTTACTGATGTCAAGAGGATAAAGACAGATTAAAGAGATAAAGATTGATTGGAGAAAAAGAATACTTACGAATATAAGTATTAAGTTATTTTTGTAAAAGATATGTATAACTTATTTGATTAAGAGATTACGTTTATTTATAGAAAAGATCATGATAAGTTAGAAATTTATTGTAAGCATTGTAGGACTCCTTGGTGTATAAAAGAGGATCCTAGGGTATAGAAAGATATCAGTTTTCCATCTTAGTTTTCCATAGAGTTCATAGCTTCAAGGTCGTAAACCCTATCACTAAGTCAGAGTGATTGTATTAATATATATTGAAGCTTGTTGTATTGATTATATCTTTGTGTCAAAACATACTTTACTATTTCATTGAGAATACTTCTTAGTGGTATAAACTAGATTCCGCATAGTTTATATCATTCAATCAAAGTTTCATTATTAGTATTTTTTGATTTATCCAAGGGTACTAAACCTTACAAGCTAAGGAGTTAAAGATCTATTCATTGTGATCAACAATTACCAATTGCTAAGTTACAATCATCAGAATATGTAATGTTATAAATACTTAAAGGACCATTTTGCAACATCATGCATGCAAGTTTGTTATCTTTATTGCTAATATGCAGATTCGATTTCCATGAACGATTTTAGATTTCAATTCTATTGTAAAAAAACTTATGTCTTTTAAAGTTTTCAATTTCATAAACAATCAACAAAGTTAGAATTCTGCATCTTACTGATTTATCACTAAGTCCACCAAGCCTTGTTTTTAACATCATATTATCTCAATATAAATAAATGTTTGATTTCATGCAAGGTATGCACGTTTTGACTGAAATAGTACCTTTAAAGGAAATGACAAACGGAAACTGAACATGAACCCAAAACTATGATATAAACTGAGCCGAAGCCTAAGCCAACATGAACCCAAAACCAAGCATGGTCGCGCAGACGAGCATCAACACCAACCTCAATCCCGCACCTATATGAACTAATAAGCCGAAAACCATGCCACTAGCGAGCTATAGTTACTAGCGAACGAAACCGAACCTTTCACCTTAACATGGACCGATTATATTCAACCTGAGTAGGAACTCTAACTATGAACACGCGATACTGAGTGGCTTGATCACGCACCAGTCTTTAACCCGAACTCGTTCTCATCGTATTAAACTCGAATTATCATTCATAGCTACTATGAGCAAGATGGTATAAAACATATCGAGACCACATGGGTAAGAACACTAACTTGAACATGATCATGGACATTAACGCGACTCCAGCAATTATCGTCGTGAACCCATCTTGACCTTAATTGAAGCTCGGCACAGCTTGAAGTTTTAACCTTGAATGATCGACATGGACCCAAAAATAAGCAAGGTAACGAACATGAGCCAGTCGCGAACGAAGACCCATTAGTGAACGAACCAAAAACGTTTAACCTGAACACGAGCCAATCGAAACAACCTGCACAGGTTCCAACTCGAATAAAACCGGCTTGAACGTACCCGAACTACAGTTTTAGATAAACTCTTCAATCTGTGTTATCTTTATTTTTGTAACGATAGTTTTTAGGAATGTGTGATTGTGTTATAGTAGCAACTAGGTTTATATGAACTTGGTAACCCTTTCAAAATAAATGGAACTTGTAGCGGACATGTTTGACTAAGTTCTATACTTTTATTTGAGATGTTTAATATATGTGAATGAGATAAAGATGATTGACGACAATCATGGCTAAGATCTTGGTGGCTTTGACACGTATCAATTGACCATTCTCAAAGTTTGACACATATTAGTTAACATTTTAAAAGTTAAAATAGTTTCCTTTTAAATTTTATCAATATATTGATATCTATCTATATGAAAAAGTTCATATATTAATTAATATTTCATTTAACATCTTAAATGTGCAAAGTTATACTTTTATTTTATTTCTTTGTATATAATGAAATCAATATGAGCATGTAAAAATGTCGGGTATTATATCATTACCTCCTTAAAAATGATTTCATCCGCGAAATCAAGAAAAATAAGTCCTTTACTTATACTTGATTTTTTTTCTTCTAAAATGTCCTTTTTATTGTCGACTTAGATTATTTTATTTGAGATTTTTTTACGGGTCATTATAACATATCCTCCTTAAAAAGATTTCGTCCGCGAAATCAATGAAAAGTAAACGACCTCACATCAACAAGTTGCATGTATCGCTAACGAATAGATTTGTCGAGTTCCCAAGTAGCTCACGTTCATATTGATATTTAAATAGTACTTTGACGATGAGGATTAAGTTTCTATGTGCGTTGTTTGTTCTTCAGGAGTTAAGATTGCTAATTTGTCACCAGGAAATTCCTCTTGAATCCTGTCGAGCGAGCATTATACAACGTGTTACGCGATAGTAAGTTTAGAGATTTGATTATAAGTTTTTATTATTATAGGGTTATTATGATTTTACTATCTCAAAAGAAATTTTGTCCTCGAAACACGACTCGGAGTATGCAGCTTCCAAACGACGATTCATGTTGACCTTTGATGAAGATAGACGTAGCACTTTGACGACGGATCCACAAACTCTTTCTTGATGACTACATAGTTTTTTTTTAGTTTCTTATATTATTTCTTCTATGTTGAAATCAAGTTAACATATGTAAATTTTATATAAGGTATTCACTCAAGACGTGTGACATAATAATCATCGAAATGGTTTAATCACTTCACTTTCCTTGCGTACAATATATTCTTAGCCTAAGACATGAATGACTGGCCTAGAGGTAAACCTTAAAGCAACAACATAAATCAAAGGAATACGAAAGTTTGATACAGACATGAAAATCCTATCCCATGATCTACCCACAACTCACAGGTCAAACCTAAGGGTTTCCTACAGAATCGAGCCTAAAGCTCTTATACCATTAGTTGTAACACCCCCGCCATGACATAAGAGCGAGATGTCACAAATAACGACAAAGCAACTAAACCCGAAGGACCAATTTTATTAATAAGTTTAGTTTCGATAATAATTAAAACTTTCTTCTATAAAGTGTAACCTCAAAAATACATAACACCTAAAATAATAATCTAAGTGGAGTCTCCAAATGCATAATCTCTAAGGTCCAGCTAACTCTCGTCACGCATCTCTATTAACCCTGAGTACCTGCCGTGAAAGAAAGAAAATGCGACTGAGCTAATTGCTCAGTGCGCGGATGTAGATAACAAATAACAATAATGATAGCACGATATATAATAGTGCAGAGAGAAATACCAAGAGATCATAAAAATAATTTTCCCGTCATATCAACACCTCAACACCAGAGTAATCAAAGAATATAAGGCTGAAGGAAAGGTTTGGGATATTTATACTGAGTATCCTACATCATATCATATCAAGTTCACTCCATGTGCTAATATCATATCATATCAAGTATCACAAGGATACACTGGTCGCGACTCCAGTGCATCAAAATCATATCGACGGAAGGTGTGTATAGCACTACAACACTCGACCGCATGGCCATATCTGACCATAAATAAATCAAATCATAACATAGCCTAGGATGCATCCATACGCTTCCCCGAGTACTCAAATCATAGTCATAATGCTCTCACCATAAGGTTCCCACGCGAGCAAATAAAATCATATCACAATCATAAGGGGGAAACGTCGTGGACTAATCACACCGCCACAGATAGTGTCACCCCATTGGTGCCTAAATGACGCTGCCATGGTACCTCCATAGCTAGTTGCTCGGTATTCCTAACTCCTGTTTACATATCTAGGGTTCTATGGTAGC
This sequence comes from Tanacetum coccineum, assembly GCA_026074375.1. Classification (NCBI taxonomy): domain Eukaryota; kingdom Viridiplantae; phylum Streptophyta; class Magnoliopsida; order Asterales; family Asteraceae; genus Tanacetum; species Tanacetum coccineum. Next base: position 8,293 of record BQNB010058557.1, on the reverse strand, counting down.
ACAGTAAACATATAAACCAACCAAACACCATTTTCATAAAATCAGTTTAACCATAGTTTTCATAAAAATCATGTTCACCGTGCATATGAGTCCAATGGGAATAAAACCAAGAAACACTCATATAAAAGTGGAATCACATTATTTCCAATACTCATTCTAACATAATTTCCCCCAAGCATCATTATACAATACATTTCTCAACAAAGGGGATCATATAATATAAGGATTGTGGAGATCGTTATAGACTCATCTAGGATATGTTTTATAGATAATATAAATATGCAGTGGAATATAAAGAACAGTATATTATAAAACAAGGTTTTTATTCCATACGTTTTCACCTTGCCCCAATTCTATACCTTGGAGTTACTAACTAACTATTAATCTAACTACTAACTAAATGTGTACACACACACGGTTTTCTAGACTCTCATTAGGAGAAATCTATGTTTTTGGATGCAGTATACCTATATCTATGATCTCTTTATATAGGGAGAGATTAAGACTTACAAAAGAAGTAAATCAATAAGATAAGGAAACTAATTAAACTAATTTAAATACTTTTCTAATCTTTATCTTGTAAATCTTTGACCAAATCTTCATAATTCTCCACCAGCTTGTAGAATTCTGATCCTGACAATTTAGTCCTTATGTTTCATTATGTTGCTCTTTTGTCTCATCAAATCTATAAATCCAACAATCTTCCCCTATTTGATGATGACAAAACAAACAAATTCTTGCACGAACTTCCCTTGAAGTTGAGATCATGGATCTCCCTGAATGAAACAAACTTCCTTGTAAACTGCTTCCCCTTAACTTATGATCATGCCACCACACATAATAAGCTGCAAATCATATCTTTCTAGTCTTTTCCCCCTTTTTGTAATCATCGAATAGGGGTCTTCTGAAGATATGAAACTTAGATCATAACAGCTACAAACCATATATCACAACTACTAATTCATCCTTCCAATACTCAAAATATTCACCATGAAGCATTATACAAAAAATGACTTTAATCAGTAGAAACATAAACTAGCAGCAGTAATAATTGACTAGCAGTAGTAACGAAACACTTCCCTCAAGTGGTGCATGAACAAATCCTTATGGTTAAACATTTTTTACAATAAGCTTCCCCTGAAATCCATATGTTAACCATCTCTTGAATCTTCAATTCTATAGGCTTTTTGTAATGATCACTGATGAAGAAAACTAAGTATAACGAACTTAATGTTGAAGGGACAACCAGTCCATTCCTACTATCACATCAAAACTACCGTGCCCTAAAGGTATCAAATCTATAGTGAATAGGGAAGATCCTAGTTCTAGTTTACAACCACGGATAATCCTATCAACTTTCACTTTCTTACCATCAGCTATCTCTATCACATAACCAGGATTTGCTATACTAGGTTTCATATTAAGTATAGGCGCAAATTTAGTAGAGATAAAACTAAAATCAGCTCCAGAATCAAACAGAACAGTAGCAAAATGATCGTTTAGAGAAAAAGTACCCGTGACAACGCTTGAATCCTTGGCAGCCTCTGCCGCATTCATGCTTGCATTGTACGCTCTTCCTCTAACTTGATTCCCACCACCATGATCATTACGACGCCATCCTAAAGCTAGCTGATTCCCAGATTGTCCAGATTCTCGGTTCAACTTGGGACAAACATTTTTGAGGTGATTAGGGTCACCACACTCGTAACATGCTCTTTGGTTAGGCCTTGCATCAACGGCATTCACAGGTGCTGCCGGTATCGCAGGTGAACGACAATCTCTTGCAAAATGGCTAAGCCTCTGGCAATTGAAACATACCCTACAATTAGCCTTCTCATGATGATGTGTGTAACACCCACAAAGTGGGTCACAGCGGAATAAGGGTCCAGGGCATGTTACTTCATAGATCAATAACACAAGATATATATAGAACGACCAAAAATTTGTTTAAAACCGATACATTAGATTTAACAAAGTATTTGTTACATAAGCCCGAAGCTTCACTTGTTCACTTGTTCAAAATACAAAGATTTCTAGCCCATAACAGATATACAAAATGTAATGCGACAAAATCTTTAATGCATGATATCCAAATCAAAACCTCAAATGTATCCCCTTGCACTCGTCTATTGACCTCCTGGATAAACATTGCTGTAAAACGTCAACAATAACGTGGTGAATTCATATGTATGATAAATCGTATATTGTAGACCACAAGATTTCCCAATTGTGTAAAATCAACAGAATGCAGACATCAATAAATGTAATTACGTTGCCCTAAGCTCATGACACTGAAGCTCGACATAAATGAATACCATATAAAAAGGCCTACATTCCCTTGATTACTTTCTACCCCCAACAACCTATGTTCGAAACAAATGGGTTTAAAACGTTCCGTGCCAGATGATAGCTACTCACCCGAACGGGATGTCAATCCCAAAAGATCTATCAAAAGCATTCGCGCTCCCATCCAGTAACATACCGTACATGATAATGGGCTCAACTAGGGTTATCGCTACTTAGGCAACACGTAATCATAATGTAAAACTTAACCACTAGTGTCCAATTATAAAACAGTGCATGTTTCTCACCCCAAAAACTTATAAAACAAATCATGTAAAATGTGGGGCTATGAACTCACCTCAGCAGTGAAGTGAATGAGTAATAATCGAGTAAGTGAAATAACGAGTCACAGACGAATCCGAAGGCAACCTAATCAAACATAGTTCGTATAAGTACTATGCACTTCGATAACTAATATCATATACAATCCTATATAGCTCATCACCATCTATTTGTAATTTATAAATCGTTGTTATAACGCGAAAACATTTATAATTATCGTTTTAGAAAAACTAGCATAACTTTCCCGTTTTAAACCCGTTTCCCGCGTTTCTTACGTTCACGTCTTCATATTAAGATTATATATAAAAATATTACATTTTTATATTTTATAACCTTCTGATGAATAGTACTTTTACTGTTCATGACGTTTTATAAATTTGCTTTTATAAATTTAATTGTCGTAAAACCCGTAAATGCAACAACTTATTCGTTTTAATCCTGATTTTAACGATTCCTTCGAGCACATCTTCGTTATTAAAATTATCACATTTTTATAAAGTCGGGTCTGCTGATGAACAGTATTTTTTTACTATTCATAGTTTTTAAAATTACTTTTATAAACTTTAATTATCGTAAACGTTGTATTTTATTCGTTTTAGCTCCGTTTTTAGTAATTCTTTCGAGCACGTTCTCGTAATTGAAAGTTCTATTTATTTATGAGGTTTACAAAAATAAATGTTTCTGTCATGAACAGTAACTTTTTATAAAATTTATTTTATAAAAGTGTTAATTATCATAAACTCGCGAAATTCATAACTCTTTCGTTATTAATTGAAAATTTACGATTCTTATCATTTTGAAATCCTAAAAATATGTACAATCTGTGAAAAATACTAAACTTTCTGTTTTAGAAGTATTTTATAACTTGCTTTTATAAAGTTTATTTTATAAAACCGGTATTAACGTAAATCGTGTTTTTATCGTATCTTTTTCGTTATTAATCCGTTTTTCGAGTTTCTTACCTTTTTGGAATCGTCATGAGGTGTACTATTTTTATAAAATGTAAAACCCACTGTATGGAATTCGAATCCAAACAGCCCTTTGCATAGCTTTTATATAATTAATTATATACTTTTATTTTATATACTTTTCAACTAATTAAAATACCACAAGTCTTACACAAGTCTTTATATCATATGCCATACATATATTAGTGTCCATAGGTCCATTATTTGTCCACATAAGTCCATGATAACAAGATTTACAAGTCATTAACATCACATGAAAACATAAACTTTCCTTAAGTAACTTTTAACTACAAGTTTATACTTGAACTTTTTATACTTAAACCAAGATTGTACAACACTTATAACCTCATTTTAACATGATATTACCATCAACATAACATGTGTATAAGTGTACAAAATCATAATCACAAGTACAAATCCATTCCACATGTTTAAAAGTTTCCTAATGGTGATTTTTGCTACATAGAACATCATATACATATAAACTCATGAAATGAAAAGATAAAGGTTTTTAGATAACCTTATGATGAACAATGATGATGAGAAATATGTGCTAAACCCTTGTTTAGACTTTAAACCCAAGCTTGCAAGAATGAAACCCTAATTATTCCAAGGAAACCCTAATCTTCCATTCTTTGCTTAAACACTTGTAAATGATTAACCAATACTTCAAATCACCTTGAGGTATCTTAGATATGATGTGAGATTACTTGTATGTGTTGTAGAAAAGTTTGTATGAATTATTTAAAGGGGTGTTTTTGAGCCGTGGGCTTATATGTGTAACAAAGGGAGAGTTTTTGGTTTTTCACACTAAGGAAATGGATATGTGTGTTTATTTCTTGCAATGTATAAGTATTGTATATGTAAGACTAGTCAAGGAGACACCATGAGGGTTTTATGGATGGTCTTGGTCAAGAAAAAGCTAGTCATGGTCAAGGAAACAAGTGTTTTAATTAGTTGGTATGGTACATACAAGTTGCAAAGATTTTTGGTGATATTTCTTGTATCTATTGCTACAAATCCGGCCATGGAAGCTCATATATGATACATTTATGTAATTTTTATGTATTGGGTATAAAAGTGGGTATTTGTTGAAGCGTAGAAGAGTTTTGGTGGTTCCGGGAATGCCTAAACGTATTTTATCGCGAAACGTAAACGTTTTACGTAACCGATAAAAATAAAATGAACAAAGACCATAATTATTCTCAAAATAATTATTTAATACTTGCTTGATGTAAACGTTTAATTGTTTGATGCCCGTTTACATTGAACGATAATTTTTAGCTTACGCGATTTAACTTAACGAACATAGGTATTCGTTGAAGCGTAAATTAATTTTGGTGGTTCCGGGAATACCGAATTGTCATTTATCGCGAAACGTAAAACTTTACGTAACCATAAAATAAAATGAACCATGAACCATAATTTATTTCTCAAATGTTCTGAGAAACTAAGGCCTTAAGGTCAAAAATGGGATATGCATCACTATTTTTCTTTGTTAAGCGAGATATTTTCTCCTTTAATTCACAAATCGTATTGCCTCGACTTTGAATCTGTTCATTTAGTTTCCCGATCACAAATAGTGAACCAAATGAAGGAGCATCCGAAGACGTCACTGGTTTTTTATTTCCAAAATGTTCTTTGAGAATTTGATACTTTAATTGTAAGTTGAAGTGTTCAACTTCAAGATTAAAATTTTTAGATTCAAGGTCGGCAATACGTTTTTGAGCAATAGTGAAAGCATCATGCATGTCAGAAAATCTAGACACATTTAATACATAATTAGTTGCAGTATAAAACACATCTTTGGACAAGCATTCAGCAATTACGTTCTCATTTGTGATGAGAAGGTTTTTTTCGTTCAATCTCACCACTCTTTAAATCTATCTCATTCTGGTCCACCTCGGCTTCCAAATTTTCAAAAACGGCTTTCATTGCCCTAACTTCAGTGACCAGAGATTTTTGAACTCCGTCAAAATGTTCTTTGAGTAGATTAAAAAATGGAATTACTTCGGTTAAGTAACACCGTTTTGTTTGTTCAAAACCCCTTTCCCCTTCAGTTATGCCCATTGGTGTGATACGTTTTTTACTAGTTTTCTTAAAGTCCTAAAATAGTTGAGTAATTACATACAGACCAATATTTACTTGACTTGTAGTTGGAAGCGTTCGAGGGACCAGATGGACCGGTGTATTGGGAGGATACACAGTCATAGGTGGCAGGACAGGCAGGGGTGGGGCATTGGCCTTTAGCTCTTTGGCCTTTCGTTTTTCTAGATCTATTGACCAAAATACTTGCTCAGGTGTCAGTTGAGTCTGAGGGGTGAATGTTGCCATAAAATTTTCTTTTGAGTAATTAGGGGGTGTAATGTTAACCATCTTTTCTACATAGGCAGAGTCATTCATTTTCGCATGTAGTTTATTTCTTGTAGTCTCTTCTAACTCTAGGTCTTCCTTAGATGATGGAAATATTACCGGCACATGATGAGTCTTAAGAAGTTCTTCACCATCATATAGTGCCGGTTGGGCCTTTTTGGCATGTCTGAGGTAAAAAGGGTTCTGGGCACCTAGCGCAGTTTTAGTCTTTTGGTCGTACACCTGAGTAGCATTTAACATTATATGGACAGTTTGAATGGATTGATCTTGTGAGTGAAGTTTATCGTTAAGGTGTTTCAGATTGGAAAAAATCAGTCAAGAATTTGGACTCTTTCTGTTTAAACTCTTGTTTCAAAGTTGTTACAGTTTCTTTAATTATCTTGTTGTTTTCCATAGTTGAATTAAGTTGCAACTTGACAGAATGAAGTTCCTTTTTAAGATTTTCTTCCGTTTTATTACGATTTTGAATAAGCATACGCATTTGATCATCCATTCGCTGTTCACGTTCAGTCAGTTCAAACTTAGCACGTTGCTCATAAATGGCAACTTGTTCCTTATAGATCTTAATTTCAATGGCTATTGGGTCATGAGGAACGAACGCATCATTATCAAACGACACACATACATCATTTAGAGTAGAAGATGCACAACTTGGTATAATAAAAATATTATCGACCGACAAATATTGTTCATATGGAATAACATTACAGTTACCCATATCGACACTAGTTGAGTCAATAACATTTGCCTGTTGTACTTCATTATGAATCTCATGTTCATCCTGATTAGTAACACTATGATCAATAACATTTTCCAGAATATGCACTTCAAATAAGATTGATGCATTAAATGGACTAGCTTGTGGATTTGCTGGCCCGACTAAGGACAAATTGGCCATGAATATAGACTGAGCAGTTAGTTCATCATCAACATCTGAATCAAAAGCGTCACATTCATCTGCCTGGAAAATGTTGTCCTCATTCAGAGCTAAGTCTTGGACTGGTTGATTATCTGCATCAAAGGTGTTGGGTTGTTCTCCAACCAGAAAGAGTAACTCTTCTTCATCCAGCACTGCCCTATTCTCTTGGGCTTGCATCAGCATCATCTTGTCCTTAAAGTAATCAGAATTCTGTGGACGCTTTGGCTGAGTACAGTTCCGTGCAATATGCCCTATCCCATTACAATTATAACACTTGATAGGCTTTCCCTGACCTGCATTAGCATTCCCAGCTCTATTTTGTGTACCTCTAAACCCTGCTGTACCATTTCCCCGAGCAAAGTACCTCTGATTCTGATTTTGTTATCCTTGAACATTCTAAACCATGATCTGACCTTCCTGAATAGTTGCTTGATTTCAGGTGTTAGATGAGGTTCGAAGTTGGTTGTTTGTCTGTGGGAGGGTTTCTCTGAATGATTGGGTGAGTAGTGCAAATTGTTTGGTGAGGGTGTCAAGGATTTCATCAGTTTGGGTGTATCTAGTGTCAAGTGATGATGGTTCAACAAATTGTGGATATGTCATTTATTGGACATTTTGAGACCAAGAAGGTGTTATGGATGATTGATATTGAAGAGACCGACTCTGGGATGGTTGGGATTAGGGTTGCACATTTGAGACAAAGGCAAGCGAATCATTAGTGGGTGGAGTGATTCTTTCAATTATCATTCGATCTTGTGCAACATGCTTCTCATGTTGTTTCAAGTATGCATACATCTGTTCATGATTTGTCTCTTTTAGACCTTTGTTCAGTTTAACTGCTGTGACAAATCTATCCCATTCAGGTGACATGTTGTTGACAAACTTGGAGTTTAGTTGAATGTTAGGCATAGTCATCCTGATATTCCTCATGTCATTAACAAGCTTGTGGAACCGAACATAGTACTCATTGATATTTTCACCAGGAAGCATCTTGAAGCGTTCAAATTCATCATACAACTGAGATTCTCTGTCTTCTTTGGTGAGTTCAGATCCCGCGAGAAGCATTTTGACATTGTCCCATATTGCTTTTGCTTTAATGTTGTGATTGATGAGCTTGTAGATGTCTTTGGGTAATCCTTGAAGTACAATGTTGGTTGCACGGACATCGGCATCAAATCGTTTCTTTTCATTGTCATTAAGATCATCATAAGTTCGATCCCTTTCTGGTCCAAGAAGAACACCCCCTTCAGGTGTGGTACCTAGTGTGTCCCTGGTGACTCCAAGCTGAAATGGACCTTGATCAATCGACTGAAGAATGTAAACTCCTGATCGATAGTTTTATACACTTAAAATATACTATAATAATATAACCTTAAGAGCAATTAAGAAAATTACCAAGTTACCCTTGATA
>BQNB010058556.1:0-37716 GCA_026074375.1 Tanacetum coccineum | reverse complement strand
CTTTAATGACAATTTTGATCCTTTTGTTTCATTACTTGTTTCTTTTGTCTCATCAAATCTATAATTCTCAACAATACGCCCTTCCCGTAGCCTACTTACACCTTTATGGTGAATGTGGCTACTATCACCCACACTTGATTTCAAGTGAAGGGATGAACACCCTGTTGATTACTAAATAATGGTGGAGTCAAGCTAGTGACTTGAACAAAGACAAGCGCTTCGTGGGAGGCACCCCATGCATATCTTTTAATTGTGTTTTGTTTAAATTCTACATGTAGTTGGTTTTGTATCTTTCTAACTTGGTTTTGTAGGTTCTCTAAGTAAGGGGATGAAATTCGAGGTCTCCTCGACTCACAATCATGTGTTTAAAAATGTTTTTGCTTGGGCGTAACTACTTCAGTTATGTCGTAACAAATGTATTTACGGCATAATATTCTCTTTGGTTATGCCGTAACCTTACTCATAATTTCTAAAATTATTGTCCACATGATTACGGCGTAACCCAACTCTTGGTTACGCCGTAACCTCCTTCTGAAAACTTGAATTTAGTTCGAAATTTTTACAAAACCATGTATAATTGGTAAATGAACTTTGTGGATATGTTCTCTGGAAACCCTCAGGAGACTTTAATCGTCCACTTGGGCCACCAAGTGGTTTAAAAGGCTTGTTACATACGCTAAATGCAACTGTGATTCCTACGAAAGTGAGTTAGGATTTTATTTCTATCTTTTACATTTTGGTATCTTTCTTTTTGCCGGATTTATGCTTTTCTTGCAGCTATACAGGTTGAAGTATGTGGAGTAATGTAATATGTGTTTAATTACACATATTTTATATCTAATAAAACGAGCCTAAATGACCAAAAACAGACAAAAACTGCCAAATATATGTTTGTTTTGCATTTGTATTGTGCAGGAAACGGATATCACACAAAAGGACGAAAAACAAAGCCAAAAACGACAAAACCGAGCACGGAATGGAAAAGACAAAGTCAAATCGAAGCCAAAGTCAGTCAAAGCCAAAAAGTCAACAAGAAAGTCAACCCCGACGAATTTAAAAGTTAACCAAGTGAAGAAAATACAACGTGAGGGACTCCAAACCTCAAGTTGTATTACAAGAATAAAAAGACAAGGGTTGAACTTGCAAATTGGGTGAAGTATAACTTTAGGGGGCCAGTTCTACCAAGCCCCTAAAGTTGTATCATAAAAGGACGAAATTTGCAGTGAAGATATATGAGATGAGGGGCCAAAGCTGCCAACTTACCCAAAACCAATTTTCCTGCCCACTAAACCCAATACAAGCTCACGGGTTCCCTTCACCTTCTTTTACCCTACAACCCTTCAACACCATGGTTAAACCCTTCCTCCCCGTCCCACTATTAGCCCTAAACACTCTATAATTGCCATGTTGGCAATCTTACCCCTCTCCAAGCATTTCGATGGCTGATTGACTCAAAAGAAGCAAAAAGAAGACGGATGGCTATGATAAGCTTTGGCATTGCTCTCACACATCTAACACACCCTTTGAAGTGTCTCACAAAAGAAGCACAAGCTGCAAGGCCAAGTATGAAGACATTCGGCTATAAATAGGAACATTCTAGCATTCTAGCAGGAAAAAAAAGTGTAATTGTAATTTTCATTAAGTCATTTTTACTTATTTTCAGCTTATTTTACTTTTTCTTTCAGCATTGTACTAATTTTACAGATTAATGAGCAATTGAGGTTTTTATGTAAAATTTCAAGTTTTGAATTCCAAGGTTCTTAAGTTATTAATTTGTGTTTAAATGTATTAAAAAGCCTTAACTTAAGCTTAAATATAAAGCTGTTTTCATTAGCAAACTAAAAAAGTTAAATAGTTAATCAAACAAACAAAAAAAAACCAAAAAAAATCAAGCAAACAAGGAAATGGGTCAATTATGGATGGACCCATGGGTTGTTATTGATTCAGAGATATAAGGACTTAGGGGATGTTAGGATTAGTTTTAGGATCCTTTTCATTGGACCCTTTGTATGTTTTCTTTTTTTACATTTTCTGCATTTTTTCTTATTTCTACTATAGCATTGCTTATTTGTGTCTTTTTGTGCTTATTTCCCTTGTTTCCTGTTAACTTGTGCTTATTTACATTGCCTTTTATCAGTTGTTGTACCTGCATTGTTCTTTTTCTCTTGTTTCTCTACTTTTTCTTAAAACTGACTTTCTAAGCTAGTTATTATTTGATTATTTATTCAGCTTATTAGTGTGCTTATCTGTGTGTGCCTTGTGCTTATTTATACTCTCACTTGCATGTTAGTTAAATATCCAAGCCCAAATCTTACCAAATCTGCCTAAAACTTGGATTTCTATACATAAAGGGGTGTTTGGCATAAGCTGAAAATGGGTCAGAATGGTTAGTGTAATAGGTTGAGGTCTATTAGTCAGTTTTAACTAGCAATAATTAATGTTAATTAAGAGTTTTTATAAGTGGTAAAGTGTTAAAATAAAATTTAGTGGTAATTTGTGCTTAAGGTTTGAGCTGAGGATCAATCTTTTTCATAATAGCTTATTGGTTAAGCTTTTTGAGAAATCTGTCTTGGAGTCTTTGTTTGTGCTTGATTTTAAGAGTATTAGGGTAGTCAAAGTTCATTTTTACTCTCCTTGTGTCATTTTAGCATCTGTCTAAAGTTTTCAATAAAGTAACTTAAGTAAGACTGTCAAATATTAAGTTAAGTTTTCAACTAGCTAATCAGTAAATTAGCTTCTAGTTTTTTGTGCACAAGCTCATTAGGAGCTTGTGTTAATCTGTTTTTAACTTATTTTTATTTTTGAGCTTATTTGGTGGCTTAAAAATAAGCCTGCTTAATTGCTCATTAGTTAGTTAACTTGTCTGCTTTTTCCACTTTTAGAAAGCCTATAAGCCCTCCTACAAGCCCCATAAGCCTCATTGCCACTAGATCCCTCTAAGGTGCTTATTTTCAATCTCCTAAATGCTCTTTTGGCTGTTTGGGGTAATAGCTTTCCCCTGGTGCTGAAATTCTTGTTTGTGCTTATCTGCTTAAGCTCATTGTCTCATTGTGTCCTTGAGAGCTTATTAGGTGTACTTAAGTTCCTTAGTTTGCTTTTCCTTATTTGCTTTTGCTTTTTAAACCTTGTAGCATTAAGTTAATCATTGGCAGGACTAACTTATAGAGTTAATACTGCTGTTTTCAAACAGTTTTTTTTCATAGCTTATTTTTGTTTCAAAATAATTATAGATAACTTTTTCTCGTAGCTTTTTATGTCCTCTTTTCCTTTTTCTAGCTTATAGGTACTTAAGTGTCCATTTTTGGGCTTAAAAATAAGCCCAAAGTTGCCCCCTTGTCTGTTTTACTTTCCTTTTTATGTTAGAAGCTTAACTAGCTTTTCTTTGCTTATTTTTATCTTTATTTGCTTATTAAGTTTAGTTAAGTGTAAGTTAGCCTATTTTTTTTCTTTTACTTTGCTTATTTGTTCTTTTTAAAGCCAAAAAGAAAAAGCCTCTAAGCCTTTGTCCCTTTTAAGCCATTCTGTCTGTTTGATTGCTTTTAACAGCTTATTTATAAGCTTTCATAAAAAGTCATAGTTGTAAAAATAGCTTATCTTCAAGTGATTAAAAAGTTTGTTAAGAAAAAAAAATTTAAAAAAAAGAAAAGAGGACAGTGGAAGTCCATGGTGAGCTAGGGCTCGAACCCTAGACCTCAACACTATCAACCCTTCAAAACACCCAACACCTCTACCGCTGTGCTACATTAGCTCATCCGGTAGAGTGTGCTTTGGTTATTTATTTAAAGTCTTTTTGGCCCATTAAGCCATAAGCTGTTTGGGCTTATTTCACTGCTTATTCGATAAGCTATGCAACCCAACTTATTTTTCATAAGATTCTGCCATCCTTAGCTAATTTCTGTTGTCTTAACTAACTCCGTTTTCGATCTAGTTTTTTTTAAACTTCGTTTTTAGTTACTTAGAACCCATTTTAAGTAAAAAATAAATTTTAAGATTAAAATTGAATAATTTAGGTTTTTAACACTCGCGTTTTCACATTTATGTCTACGTTTTTAGATTTTAATCATTCTAGCTTTCGGTTTTAGGTTTTCTTTAATCATTTTTGCATTTTTAACTTGTAGTAATAAAAAACCAATCATAATCTTGTAATATTCAAATATTGATTATCAATTCGTCATTCGATTTTCAATTGCACACCTCGTTGGGACATAACGACCCGGGAATCATACTTCCGGACACATATATATTTTAATTTGAGAATTCTTAACCAATCCTTGGCTAAAGGTAATTGGTTGATTATTTTCCTATATTATTATATATATACTATCATACAAATCAAATTTTGGCGCCGCTGCCGGGGAGGCTGTGAAACGATTATCGTTACGTTTGACAAATTGTGTTTGAATTTGTGAATATCTCTTTTATTTTTATAAAAATACAAAAATATTTTTCATTTATTTTTTAGTATATATTTATAAAACAAGAAAAACCAAAAATATAAAAACATTGTCTTAATCGAGAAATAAAATTCATCAATTATATAATACTTTTACTAAAGTATTATCATAAATTCTCGAATCAAAGATTTAAAAACTTGCCATTTGTGTCTCTTACGACGTACGGCTCACCTTGAAAAGTTAAACAAACTAAAAAGTGGGTATAAGGCGGGTTGTTCCAACGAACTACGACCCTAAAGGAGATAGGTTCTTAAAAGTACCGTGCTTTCCTTCTCCTCCGCTCACCTGTGCGTTTATCTTTTTGAGAGCTACCGTGAAGTAAGTAGATTATTTGGTTGAAGTTGTCCTACCTCATTGTCCGTTAAAATACATTGTGAATAAATCATTGAAAAACAAAAAAAATTAGTGTAAATTTTCTTTTTATATTTCTATTTTGTGCATGCGCACTCGTTCTCAAGCCCGTAAACGTCGACAACAACAAGTCCGACAAACTTCTGTTGAATCACCCAATCTTGAGAAACCAAATAACAATCAAGAAACTTTCAATCCTCCCATAGTTACGATGGCCGATAATCGTACTATGGCGCAATTACTCGAAGCACCCACCGAGGGTTACGAGGATGCGATCGTTGTTCCCGAAATCCATCGCGGCAACCACTTGAGATCAAGCATGGTCTTCTTATCTTGTTCAAACAAGCAATTTGTTGAAATAATAAAGAAGACCCACATGCTCACATCCGATATTTCAACAAGATCACTTCTACGATGAAGTTCCTGAACGTCCCGAGTACGTCGGTTAAGCTTATGCTTTTCCCATTTTCCCTCGGAGTGGCCGCCGGAATTTGCTCGAAAAAACCCCCTCGATCGATTCTTACATGGGATGATCTTGTTTTGAAATTCATTAACAAATTCTTCCCTCCCTCTAAAACGACAATTCTTCGAAATGAAATCACGAGATTTCAACAAAAAATTGATGAAACGTTTTACGAGGCATGGTAACCAGATCATATCTTCTTAGGGGATGCCCGCATCACGGGTTTTCGGAATTGTGTCAACTCGATAAATTCTATAATGCCCTAAACTCGAATGATCAAGATTCATTAAACTCCGCTGCGGGTGGTAACTTTTTAGATAAAATGCCTTGAGAATGCCTAAAAATCATTGAGAGCAAGTCCAAAGTTCGTCAATCACGAAGCAAGGCAGTCATTGCCAAAGTGAGTACGAGCTCTTCTACCCCAGAAGTTTCATCTGATGTTGCTGAACTTAAAGATATGGTTAGAGCATTAATTCTCGATAAGAAAAACCAAACTCCAGCTATCGCACCCGTAAAAGCGGTCGAGCAAAATTGTGTAACTTGCGGGGGTGGTCATTCTTACCAAAATTGTCCAGCCACCGATGGCAACGTTTATCGTGACAATATTCAAGAGTACGTGTCACAAGCCGCCGTAGTTAACTATAACCAAGGGAATGCCAGTTACCGACCTCAGATGGTTGCAAACCAAATTTAAACTCCCGGTTTTCCTCTTGTGCAAAACCATCAAAACAACCAAAATCGGGGGATCAATTTCAACCAAAATCGAGGGAACAATTATAACCAAAATCGGGGTAATAATTTCAATCAACGACAAGTTTACCAACCCCAGATTAATCAACCCCCGACATTTCAAGCTCCACCTTACCAAGCTCCCGCTCCAGCTCCTCCAGCACCAGGTGTGTCTAAGTCAGATTTTGATAACTACGTCAAAGCTAATGACGCGGTTATGCAAAATATGCAAAATCAAATGGCGAATATAACGGACCTGCTCACCAAATTCATAAATAGTAATACCGCTTCTACTTTGGGCTCGGGTTCTCTTCCAAGGAGATGGAAAATGAACCCGAGGTGACAAAGGATACGGTGCAACCAAGCACCGAAAACATCCAACCTCCGGTGGTCCAAACTGATGACCAAATTGGTGAGCCCGTTGTAGCTTCAAAGACTAAACCAACATTACCTTATCCTTCAAGAGACAACAAATAGAAGCTCCATGAAAAAGACGATCTTCTAGCTTCAAAATTTATGGAGATTTTTCAGAATCTCCATTTTGAGCTAAGTTTCGCGGACACTCTCCTACACATGCCCAAATTTGCACCAATGTTCAGAAAGCTCCTCAATGACAAAGATAAGATAGTTGAGTTGACAAAGACACCGGTGAATAAGAATTGCTCGGCGGTTATCCTGAAAAAGTTTCCCGAAAAACTCGGAGACCCCGGTAGATTTCTTATACCGTGTGACTTTCTAGAGATGAATGAATGCTTAGCCTTGGCCGATCTCGGTGCAAGTATCAACCTAATGCCTCTCTCCATTTGGAAAGAACTAAATCTCCCAGCTTTGACCAAAACCCGAATGATACTTGAACTTGCCGACCGAACGATTTCTACTCCAACCGCATCGCCGAGGATGTTTTCGTGAAAGTTGGAACGTTCTTCTTTCCTGCCGATTTTGTGGTCGTTTGATATACGTTGCGATACCTCGGGTTTCCCCTATTCATATGAAGACCTTTCTGAGGACTGGAAACGTGCCTTATAGATGGTTTCATGGATGGAATCAAATGACCCTTAGACATATGACCAATCCGTGACCTTCAAAGTGTGGTGATACTAAAACTTTCTCCTACAATACATATGAAAACCGTTTTACCGAGTCGATTTTATTGACATTTCCTGTTAAAGAATATGTTCAAGAACAGTACTTGAATTTCTGAAAGGTGGCAATTCCCACTTCCCTCGGACCTGTATATTGATTCTCCGCTCTCCATCTTTCAATCCTTAGAGGAAGTATTTATAATGGAAGAGATCGATGCATATTCTTTAACATGTGATTCAATACCACCGCGGGTGTTGACGCATCTAATGAATTGAAGAGAGTTATCTGTTTACCATTTTTGGGGCCTTGAGGAATTGTTAAGTGTGATCAATAGTGACCTAAATCTCCCTCCGTCACCAGTTTGTGAAATTAATGTGCCTGAAAAGATTACATCTTCATGTGAAGATCCTCCCGACCTAGAACTCAAAGACTTACCATCCTATCTTGAGTATGCGTTCCTAGAGGGTGATGACAAATTACCCGTTATAATAGCTAAAAACTTGAAAGATGAGGATAAAACAGCCCTGATCAAGGTTCTTAAGTCACACAAACATGCCATAGCTTGGAAGATTTCTGATATTAAGGGGATAGATCCACAGTTTTACACCCATAAGATTTTGATGGAGGAAAATGCCCAAACCCGAGTTCAATAAACATCCAGAAGGGTTAACCCCAAAACCAGAGGTATAATTAAGCAAGAAGTTATCAAACTTCTTGATGCCGGGTTAATTTACCCTATCTCTGACAGTCCCTGGGTAAGCCCGGTTCATTGTGTCCTTAAGAAGGGAGGCATAACCGTGGTGAAAAATGAAGAAAATGAGTTAATACCCACTAGGTTGGTTACAGGATGGCGAGTTTGCATCGACTACCGAAAACTCAATGATTCAACTCGTAAAGACCATTTCCCGTTCCCATTTATGGATCAAAGGCTTGAAAGATTAGCCAGAAAATGAGACAATTGCTTTTTGCGACGGAATTCTCCGGCTACATTCAATCCCGATTGACCCACTGACAAGAAAATCTACCTTTCACCTGCCCTTACGGGACATTTGCCTATCGTCGAATGCCTTTTGGGCTATGCAATGCACCGGGCACGTTCCAAAGGTGTATGGTTGCAATCTTTCACGATATGATTGAAAAAACCACGGAAGTCTTCATGGATGATTTCTCGGTTTTCGGTGATTCTTTCTCGTCTTACCTTTCTCATTTAGACAAAATGCTCCAAAGGTGTGAAGACACCAATCTTGTGCTAAATTGGAAAAAGTGCCACTTTATGGTCAAGGAAGGCATAGTCCTTGGCCATAAGATTTATAAGTCCGGGATTGAGGTTGATAGGGCGAAAGTAGACGTCATTGCAAAACTGCCTCATCCCACGACCGTGAATGGTATTCGGAGTTTTCTCGGTCATGCCGTGTTCTACCGACGTTTTATTCAGGATTTTTCCAAAATCGCCCGGCCTATGACTCACCTCCTTGAAAAAGAAACTTCGTTTATCTTCTCAAAGGAATGCATCAAAGCATTTGAAACCCTTAAGACGAAGTTAACCCAGGCTCTAATTCTAGTTGTCCCCGATTGGGACTTGCCCTTTGAAATCATGTGTGGTGCAAGTGACTTTGCTGTTAGGGCCGTCCTAGGGCAACGTAAGACCAAGCACTTCTAGCCGATACACTATGCAAGCAAAACTATGACCGAGGCTCAAGCACATTACACTACAACAGAAAAGGAATTCCTTGCCATAGTGTATGCTTTCGAGAAATTCCGGCCATATCTTGTCTTGTCCAAAAGCATAGTGTATACGGACCATTCGGCTCTCAAGTACCTGCTTACTAAGCAGGATGCTAAGCCAAGATTGCTCTGGTGGATTTTGCTACTCCAAGAATTTGATGTCGTTATCCGTGATAAACAAAGAAGCAGAAAATCTCGCCGCCGACCACCTTTCTAGACTTGAAAATCCCCATCAAAGTGAGCTTGAGAAAAAGGAAATTACGGAAACATTTCCTCTCGAGACACTTGGGATGGTTACCTTTCGTGGTGATGATAATGCCCTATGGTTTGCCGATTTTGCAAACTACCATGCGGGGAATTTTGTGATCAAAGGAATGTCGTCTCAGCAGAAAAGAAAGTTTTTCAAAGACGTCAAACACTACTTTTGGGATGACCCCTTTTTATTTAAGATATGTGCGGATCAAGTGATCCGGCGGTGTGTGCACGGCAAGGAAGCTCTCGACATCCTCGAAGCTTGCCACGATGGACCCACGGGGGGACATCATGGTGCAAATCGCACTGCCAAAAAGGTCTTTGATGCCGGTTTATTCTGGCCAACAATTTACAAAGATGCCCACGAGTTGGTTAAAAACTGCGACTCGTGCCAGCGTCAAGGAAAAATTTTACAACGTGATGAGATGCCTCAAAATTCCATCCAAGTTTGTGAAATCTTTGACGTTTTGGGCATTGACTTCATGGGGTCGTTCCCGTCTTCAAGAGGGAACAAATATATACTCGTGGCCGTCGATTACTTGTCAAAATGGGTTGAAGCAAAAGCGCTCCCCACCAATGACGCCCGAGTTGTTTGCAAATTTCTCAAATCTCTCTTCGCCAGATTCGGTGCCCCTCGTGCAATCATAAGTGATCGCGGAACCCATTTTTGCAATGACCAATTTGCAAAGGTCATGCTTAAATACGGAGTCACTCATCGTCTCTCCACCGCATATCACCCACAAACAAGTGGGCAGGTTGAGGTATCCAATCGTGGTTTGAAAAGAATTCTTGAAAGGACCATAGGCGAAAACCGTGCCTCTTGGTCGGATAAACTAGATGACGCACTTTGGGCCTTCCGCACAGCTTACAAAACACCCATCGGGTGTACTCCATACAAGCTAGTGTACGGGAAGGCATGTCATCTTCCGATTGAGCTCGAGCACAAAGCCTATTGGGCTTTAAAACATGCGAACTTTGACCTAATGACCACGGGCGATCACCGGAAGGTTCAACTCAATGAGCTAAATGAACTTCGTGATCATGCCTATGAAAACTCTTTGATCTATAAAGAGAAAACAAAGAGAATCCATGACTCCAAGATCAAAAATCGCGTTTTCAACGTCGGTGATCGAGTCCTCCTCTTTAACTCTAGATTGAAGATTTTCTCGGGCAAGCTTAAGACCCGCTGGAGTGGACCATTCACTGTAACCCAAGTTTTTCCATATGGCACTGTCGAGTTATCCCAAAACTCCAGGCCAAATTTCAAAGTGAATGGTCATCGTTTGAAGCACTACTTTTGGAGGGGACATACCACATTTCGTAGTCCCGGATCTCCAGACGTTCCCCATGGACCAATAAATTTGGGGACGGGTCAAGCATAGCGACCTTAAACAAGCGCTTCGTGGGAGGCACCCCATGCTTATCAGTAGTAGTATTATGTAGTAATGAATAAGTGTTTTTGTGTGAGGAGGCTCGCCTCTTCCATTACCCGTGTTTTGTGTTTTGTGGTTTATTGTCCAGGATTGCCCGGATTGTGATGACTCTCGTGCTCGCGGTTTTGCCCTTCATCCACAAGAGTTTCACATCCTCAGCTTCATTTTGGGAATCCGATATCCTAATCTTATCGACTAACGTTTTATCTTTTGGCACACTTAATAAACGGCCTTAGATTTACGTAGGTACCCTTTTAAAACATCGAGGACGATGTTTAGTTCTAGTATGGGGGGATCTTCGATTTGATTGTTGCCTGCAGCCGTTGTTGTCACGTAATCCCGTTTTTACCACCAAATTTTTTGCAAAAATACCAAAAAAATGAAAAAATTTAAAAATTTTCAAAAATAAAATAAGTGTTTTGTCACAGTTTTGACTTTCCCAATGGGTAGAATGAGAATAAATTTTGACTCGATCGGGCGTGTTGAGCCCTAGCTTTGTCCCTTAACCATTTAATAAACGAAAGTTTAATAGGCTAAGCATTCGTGGATCCTTTTAGTAGGGATTTTAAAATTTGCGAAGAACGAGAAATGATAGTGATATTTACAAGTAGGATGCTAAACGAGGATTATTTGGAAATCTTAAAAGCTTATAAGTGTAACTTGTCTCTTTTTCTTCCAGAAGCTCTTAACCTGACTAATAAACGTGCTTAATTTTGCTTTAACTTTAAACCGACGTTTTCTAAAAAGAAGCTCTTTCGGAAATGAAAATATTCATTTTAGTTCAGCTTTATACTTGAGTTTCTAAAACGAAATTTTCTCTATTACGAAAAATATGTTGCAAAAAAAATTATTATAAAAAAAATGAAAAGAATGATGAAAAATATAAACTGTGGGCTGATAAAGGTTTACTGCATCTTGCCGGCTCACAACCAATGTTGCAGTCTTCAAAACAAAGCCCATAGTGAGATAATAAATGCCAAAGCGCATTCGTAAGTATTATCAATAAGAAGCCGTCGTCAGACTAAGTCACTACATCTTGTCGGAGGCATGGCCGATGTTGTAGTCATGTAAATAATGACGGTATTATAGTATGATTATAGCAATAAATGACTAATAAGGAAAATTTAATGGTTAATATTTCTTTTTCTAAACTCAAGTATAATTTTGAACTAAGAATAACTTGCTCTAAGACTTCAAAAGTTGTTGTTTGCCGTTGGTAGATTATTTCTAGGAATGATCACACCAATGAGATCATTAAATTTTTGATGTTTGCGTGCTTTGAGTAGTGTTGTTTATTTAGCGGTAAATCTAAGAAATTCGGCCTAAAAGGGTGGAGTATCCCGCTATTACATTGCGAATATTCTCCTGTGGGGTCTCAACCTGATAACCTAAGTCGAACTCGGCTGGGAAATATCGAGAATATGCTGGTTGGTGGGTGATCTAGTCTTTTCCCCAGATTTCTTCAGAAATATCGTTATGCACATAAACTATACTACTTTCTAAAACTGTCGATCTAAATTTAACTTAAAATTAAGCACAACCACTCTAATTGAATAATTGTTGGGAGCGAAAAGTTGACAAGTCATAGTTATAAGTAGTGTTAGCATCTTTACTTGTACTTAACAGTGATTTCGTTTTTACGCTTAGCTTGGGACTAGTGAAAAATCAGGGACGATGAATTTATCCGTCAAGACATCCGTAGATTATTCTATGGGCGCTTCTCATTCTATGATCCCAGTAAAGGAAGTCAAACATATTAGTTAAGAAAAGAAAAAGGAAAAATACAAAAATATTAGGTATAGTTAGTGTAAATAAAAAAAATGGTGAAAACGGGACTTGTCGAAACTATTGATTCTTTAGTTCCCCTTGACGAACACTTAGCTATTTTTCGAGGTTATTAGTCGAAGGGGATTGAGATTCTTGGTTTTCTTAAGTGTTTACTTCATAACATTGCGTGAGGACACGGCAATATCTTAGTATAGGGGATTTTGGTATGTGCTTAATTACACATACCATTTTCCATTAAAAACGGACTTAAATGACTAAAAACGTACCAAAAATACATCGTATTTGTATGTTTTGCATTGGTATTGTGCATGAAACGAATAATCAAGAAAAGGACAAAATAAAGCTAAAAACGGACAAAACCGAGCACGGAATGGAAAAGTGTGAAAAGATGAAGTCAAATCGAAGCCAAAAGTCAACCAAGTCAAAAAGTCAAAAGTCAGGGTCAAAAAGTCAACATGAAAGTCAACCCCGACAAAGTCAAAGTCAACCAAGTGAAGAAAATACAACTTGAGGGACTAAAAGTGCAAAATCATAAAGTTGTATTTTAGTAATGAAAACTACAAGGACTGAAGTTGCAATTCAATGAAATTACAACTTGAGGGGGCTAAACTGCCAACCCCCTAAAGTTGTATTACCACAAGGATTTGTATTGCAATAGACATATATAACTTGAGGGACTATTTCTGCCAAGTCCTCAAAGTTAAACACCACAAGGACCATGGATGCAAATCCCAACCAACCTTAGGGACCTAAACTGTCAAAACCAAAACCCTTAACCTTAAAACATTTACACCTTTCACCCTTTAGCCCTAAAATCCTTTTTACCTCTCATCCCTAACCCCTAACCCTCGTTACCCTGTGTTTAACAAAATCAAAACACTGTTCACCCTGTTTTTCCCGCCTAGAGTTCATCTTCCCCATACAGAACTCTTTTACCCTGCAACTCCTCGAAAAACCCCTGGATAAATCCTCTCTTCCACCTCCACTACCTCCCCCCATGTCACATGTTGCCATGACACCTTGGCAATCCTCAACTTTTTCAAAGATAAAGAAGATTCAAGGGCTGTGATGGATTGCAAAGAAGCACAATTATCTTGGATGGCTGGGATTGATTTTTGAAGACACTCACACAACAAACACAGCTGCTGAACCTCTCACAAAAGAAACGCACAAGCAAGGAATGAAGACTTAGCTTAGTTTAGTATAAATAGGGCTCAAATGTAAGCCTTAAAAGGAGCTTTTCTTTTCAGCTTTTTTTAAGTCACTTGTAGCTTATTATCAGTTATTTTCCAAGTCTTGTAATTTTTAAGTTTAATGAAAAGTTGAAGCATTTTTAGTAATATTGCCCTGTTTTCTTTATATCTTTGTTACTTGTTATAAAAGGTTTAAAAGCTCTAAAAAGCCTTATAAGTTGTCTTAATCTTAAGCAATGGGAGCTCTTTAGCTTTGTATTGTCTTAAGTTCTTAATTCTCGTAAAAATATAAAAAAATATGACAAAAAAAGTATCTGTCAAGGATCATGGTACATAAAGGATGGCCATGGTTTTAGAGTCTATTGGGAGACACGTAGGGTGTTTATGGACTGGTTGGAGTCCTTAAACTCATTTCAAAAAGCTGGACCTTTGTAAGTTTTATAATTTTTAGTTTTGCTTATTTTCACTGTAGCATTAGCTTATTAGTGCTTATTTATGCTTATTCTTATGTTTTATGATGATCTATGCTTAATGTAGAGTTTTTAGATTATTTAGTTAAGTTTTGAAAGTAAACTGTCTTACTTAGCCTTAAACTGCGTATTTCATTTGCTTATCTTTAAGTGCTTTTCTTTGCATAAAATTTGCTTAATATTGCTTTTCTAGGTTAAGTGTTAATCTGTTTTGAATTTTCTAAGCTAAAAACCATCTTTTATAAGTAAAAAAAGTGAAAACCAGTTTTTAAAGGGGTGTTTGGCACAAGGCCAAAGTGGGTCAAAATGATAGTCTAAATGGGTTGGGGTCACTAAGACGGATTTAACTAGCTAAATTATGGTCTAATAAGTAGCTTTAATTAGTTTTCATAGTTTAAAACTCAAAAGTTAAGTTTAATATAGCTATAGTCTAAGTCTGTGGTAATTTTGTTTTGTAGATTTGCCTAATTTAATCATTAGCTTAAGGTAGAAATAAGGGCATATTTTTATGTCCATTTTGAATGTTATAATACAGTAGAGTGTAGTGTTTTTCTTACTGAATTTTTAGATTTTGTTTTAACAAAATCTGTCAAGATAAGTTTCATGTTATAAACTGTCACTTTTTAAGCTCAAGTTTAGATAAGCCTAAGTCATTCTTAGGTTCTGATTTTAAAATTATAAGCTCATTAAAGGCTTATGTCAATCTATTTTAATTTGCTTTTCAATTTTGAGCTTATTAGATAGCTTATTTCTAAGCTTGCTTTTTGCCCTTTAAAACTGTCAAAGGTTGCCCTGGTGCAAAACAGCAAATTGACAACTTTTTTTCTTGGCTTATTTGTTTCTTAATTTCTATCCTGTTTGCATTTCTAGGAAGCTAATAAGCTGATATTTAAGCCCCCCAAGCTTTAAGCTTGGGCCCCCCTCTAGGTGGCTTATTATTAAGCTCAAAGGCACCCCCTTGTCTGTTTTATAACTAGTTTTAAGCCATAGTGCTTATTTGCATTTTAAGCTTTTAGCTTTTAAGCTTAGTTTAGTGTTCTGTCATTTAAGCCCTTTTTCCAGCTTATTTAGTTTATGCATTCTAGTACTTATTGCTTATTTAGGCTAGCTTAGGAACCCTCTTAAGCTTATTCAGTTTAGACTTAGCTTATTTGTCCACAAAGTCCAAAAGATTTAGCTTTTTAAGCCCCTTAAGCTCAATTTCAGTTTCTGTCTAGTATAGCTTTTTCTAGCTTATTTAGTGATTACATTTAGACCTTTAGTGCTTATTTAGGTTAGTGTAGGCCCCCTCTTAGCTTATTTAGCCCAAGTTTTAGCTTATTAGTTCACAAATGTCCAAAAGTCTTAGCCACTTTTAGCTTTTAAGCTTGTTTAAGTTGCTGTCGTTTTAAAAAGCTCATTTTAAGCTTATTTATAAGCTTTTAGAAAAAGTCGTAGTTTTGAAAGTTGTTAAGCTCAATAAGCTTAACAACTTTGGTTCACAAAGTTTTTCCAAAAAAAAAGAAAGGAGACAAGGGGTGACCCGGGTGAGCAAGACTCGAACCCGGGTCTCTACCCTCGTACACCTCTCTTTTTGTACACACACATACCGCTGCGCCCTTGGGACTTTTACGTTAGTATCCCAAGGGCCTTGGTATTTAAGGGCGTTTTTGGCTATTAAGCCATAAGCTGTTTACAGCTTATTTTAGGGCTTATTTATAAGCAAATTTTTAGTTTCTCATTTTTCGTAGGTTAATCATAGTGTAAAGTATTTTTAGTAAAATTTTCAGAATTTTTAAAGGTCGTTTAGTAATTTTTATAATTTAATTTCGTTAAAAGTTTAAAAAATTCATAAAAAATACAAAAATTATCAAAAAAATAATTTTCTTTTTTTAGAAAATTTTTTCTTTATTACAATAGTTTTGTAGGAAAAATATAAAAATTTTCTATAGGGTTCGTTTTTAATAACTTTTGGCTTTTTATTTTAAAGAACGGGTTTCGGGTGGCGGTTTTTACCTTGACTCGTTTTTGGGTCAAACGAACCTCCGTTTTCAGTCTAGTCTTTTTCATTCTTCGTTTATTTGTTCCCATAGAGTAGTTTAGAAGCAAAAAATATTCTTCGTAGGGTTAATTTTAAAGATTTAGGTTTTTTCCCCTATTTGTTCGGTGATTCGTTCTCCTCATTTTCTAGTTTAATTTCATAATATTTTAGGTTTTTTCTTAAAACGTTTTGTTTTTATGTTTAATTTAACTTTCCACACTCTCCAAATCATTTTTTCTATTCAAACTCCAATCTTCCGACTTGTCAATTTTTCCAGCACAGCCTCATTGGAGGATTAACACCCGGAATATGTCCTATACTACTTCTCGTAATCATTGATGTGTTTTAGATTACACTTAACTATATTATTTTAATATTTTATTATATATTATAAATATTTTAAGGTGTAGTATAGCATCAATCACCTAGCCCTTTACCGTGTGTCGCAATCCTTAGGAGACATCGAGTTCCGTATTCCCGTGATAAGCGATGTTGACAATAAGTCTTGTTATTGTCCAACAGTTTGAAGAGGTGTCCTTCTTTATCGAGTCTAACGTTTTGTCTTCTTTCGGGTTGATGTAGTACGCCCGTCCGGACCCGTACGACCCGTTCGGATATGGGGCCCGTCCGGTATATACACGGACAGTAGTATTTCATTTTCGAACACCATCATTTTCGAACACCATCGTTTTTATTATCTATATTTCTCCAAAAAAATCCATTGTTTTCATTCATTAAAATGACAATGCAAATAATCAATATTACAAATATATTCATAATTTATTATCAAAATTTTGAGAAGTTATTAAAAATAAAAGAAAACATTGGTAAAAATTTTGAGGGTTAAAAAAAGAGTTTATTAGTTACATTAATGTTAAATCTTTTTCTTATTCATTAACGCATTTGCCATGCAATTGTCTCAACTATCTCCAAACATAAAACATGTCTAAAGACACACAAACAATCGCAAATCTCAACTAATTCTGGACATAGAGAGGAAAGGGGAAGGAAGGTGTTATCGATGTGACTCATACCTAAATGCAATATAAACCAACTTTGTAACAAAGCCTTATCTTCATAATATTCATTATTTAATTAGCACACAGCAGGACTATATGGTGATTTTTGGTGATCCTAATCAATAACAATAAAGAAGCCTTTTTACACTTATAAATTTAAAGAGAAATTGCATGTTAATTTGAATTAAATAACTCATATATCCGTTTAATATATAACAAATTTATATATAAGATTTGAAAAAAATGTTGCCCTTTTTAAGTGAAGACTCGATGCGACAACATCACTTGCGCATTCTTTAAACCCCTCTCACACGGAGTATTAAATATTTGAATTAGATAACTTGAAGCATATGTGGTAATGATTTAACGGTACCGCCTAGCTTATGTCAACTTTCTACGTATTATTCTAACTAATGAATTGATTAAATTTTATTCTGTACAACTTTCCATTAGTTTACAAAAAGAAAAATATTTTCATATTTCTTGTTTTCTTTCACGGTTCAACACATTTACTCAGCGACTTTGCACATGTCGCCCGGTTGCAATTTGGACCAATCTTGAAACTCCACGTATTACTACTTGAACTGGGTCCCAACACTTATACCTCACGTGCCCCATGTCAACTTGCACTAGGTCCCACTCTTGAACCCACCCGTATAATTACTTTTGAGAAGAAAAAAAAGGTGAAGGTTAATTTTAATAATTCATTACTCATAGATAATAAAAGTCAAATTCAACGCATAAAAGGCCATTTTCCAATTGGCGTATGATATATGTAACCCCCTAAATCACCATTTGTACCCCTATCCCGGGTTTTTTTTGGTTTTTTTTGTATTTTAATATTTTTAATTTTTTTAATTTGTATATGTTATAAAACTGTGACACGAAAAAACGAAACGAAAAATATAAAGTTTAACATGTCAAAAGTATGAAACTGTCAAAAATTACAGAACAGAAACTGATAAAAAACTGCGTTGCACTGTAAATAAAAGGAGGGTACAAAAGGAATCTTTTGTACCTTTTTGGCACTATTCATGGGGCCAGAGGGGAACCAATAAGGTACCCTTCCAATTTCAAGTTGGGTGTTGGGGAGGGGAGTGACTGACTCTCTGAATTGAATAACCTATGATTGGCAGAAAACATTTTCTCCTATTGTATAGAGGGTTACGTTATATATGTAACCTCGTAAAAAGCCGTTTGTATCCCCTTTGGTTTTTTCGGTTTTTTCATTTTTTTATTTATTTTCTATTTTTATAATTTTGTTTATATTATAAAACAGTGAACATAATGCGGAACAAAAATTATAAAGTTTAACAAGTCAAAAGTATTAAACTGTCAAAAAGTTTGAAACAGAAACTGATAAAAAACTAGTATGTTGCATTGTAAACTAGGGGACAAGAAAACATGTTTTGTACATTTTTTGTACTTTTCTTGTACTATTTAGGCGGGCAAAAAGTACAAATATAACACCTATGTATAAAAGAGGTGCTAACTACTACCCACCCGGCCCTCCGAATAGTATCAAAAAGGTACAAAAGATTCTTTTTGTACCCCCCTTTACAGTACAACGCAGTTTTATATCAGGTTATGTTCCGTATTTTTTGACAGTATCATACTTTTGACTCGTTAAACTTTATAATTTTTATTCCGCGCTTTTAGTTTCACAGTTTTATAATATAAGCAAAATTATAAAAATTAAGAAAAAAAAAAGACGAAAAAAACACGAAAAAACAAGAGGGTAAAAATGGTGTTCCGGTGGTTCGTATAACACAAGCCAAAAGATTTGTCGGTTATTAATGATTCTTGGGCACTTACAATATTTGTAAGTGGAATTGACTCTGATTTTTTAGTGGATACATGGGCACTTTACCATAAAAGATTTGTCGGTTATTAATGATTCTTGGCACTTACAATATTTTAATTGGATTGAACTCTGATTTTTTAATCAAAAATTTCCTTATTATATGAATTTTTAATGACTTATAATTATGTGTGAATTCCCCCTTATTAATGATTCTTGGTCACCAACAATATTTGTAAGTGGATTCACTCTGATTTTTTAATCAAAATTTTCCTTATTTTATTAATTATATTTATAAAAAAAATTACATCATTTTGGAGTTTTTGCAAAGAGATTAAATCTTATGAGAAAAAAATTGGACCAATCAGAACGTTTGATTTTGCCACGTAGACAAAATCATGCGATTTCATTGGTTAATAAAAAGTCAAAATTGAATCAATTTGGTCAAAATTAAAATTTTTTTTTTGAAGAAATATGATAGAGAAAAAAACAAATAAAAATATATGTGTCAAATTTGTGAAGATAAAAACTTGAAGAAAAAGGAGGCAATTAATAAAATTTTAGTGGTTTTAATTTTAAATAGATTATATGAAGTTAAGCGCAAATTTATAAATTTACAAATTTTGTTATAACTTAAAAAATTAAACAAATAACCACTTAACATTTATACTCATAGACTTCATATTTTAAAATACAACAAATGTAAAAAAAATTCCAAATAAAGATTTTAACAGTATCTAATCACATCTCAAATCTACTCGAAGACTTTTTGGTGAATTTTTCATTGTCTGCATGAAATCATGTTGTACAACCAAATAGAAAAACACTAAAGTACATAAAACATCATAAATAAAGAAAAAAAGTTTTCTAGCTATTTATTGATGAGTTCGGAAGAATTGCATTTTTTTCTTTTAGTTTAATACGTATAAAATTCTAACATTTAAATTTCTTAAAAAGTCATTATTCAATTGATATGTGTATGCCTGTAAATCATATACAACAATCTGTGCCACTTTTAAATCTTAAAAAAAGGTCGGTGATGGAAAAATTGGTAAAACTCTTTCTACATGTGTTTATGTATTGAAGATATTCAATAGGTAAACCATTGTTTGACCAAAACATATTGTATGCATGAAACATAATATTTATTTGAGTTTTTAGTTTTCTATATTCAATAAATTTGCGCCTTTGATAACTGAACTGAAACTTTTCAATTCGACGTGAAGCTTAAATTTTCCATGTTTTTATAACACAAAGTATGTCAATGAATCGTAAAACATATATAATATCACAGCATACCCAACATTAATACTTACAGTCTTCTAAAAGTGGAGGTCAATGATCGAATACAATATCAGAACAGATTTAAAGATCCTTATGCTCTATTCTATGATTTCAATGACTTTTATAACATCAAAACTTATAAAATAAAAAAAATAAAAATTAAATACACATATTTTTAAAAAAAACATAATGTTTAAAAACACCGGCTTGCATGGGCATTAAAACTAAAGTATTATGTGTGTGAATTTCCCCCCATCCTCACCCCCCACCCCCCCATCCCCATTCTACATAGTAATTGGTTAATCATATCGTGAGTTGAGATCAACATAGACCTAAAATTTAGCATAGACTCAATGAACAAATTCTAGTCACTTATTTTTTCATCAAAATAATAAAAATTCATTTTTCCCACCTCTTTTTTTTTTAAAAATAAAATATCTTGCAAACGTAAATCGTCAAAACGGACAAAAAATACATCATCGCGACGAGTATTTTTTTATCTTTCCAGTAGACATCCACTTCGATATACTTTTGAAGAACTTTTTTTTCTGAATTTTTTTTCAGTCACGCATCCTGAAAAAATCACATGTGATTTGTAGCGCAAATCACATGTGATTGTGATACAAATCACATGTGGTTTTTTCAGGCGTGACTGAAAAAAAATTCGGAAAAAAAGTTCTTCAAAAGTATATCGAAGTGGATGTCTACTGAAAGATAAAAAAATACTCGTCGCGATGATGTATTTTTTGTCGTTTGACGATTTACCGTTTGCAAGATATTTTATTTTTAAAAAAGAGGTGAAAAATGAATTTTTATTATTTTGAAGAAAAAATAAGTGGTTAGAATTTGTTCATTGAGTCTATACTAAAATTTAGGTCTATGTTGATCTCAACTCACGATATGATTAACAATTCCTATGTAGAATGGGGGTGGGAGGGGGAATTCACACACATAATACTAGTTTTAATGCCCATGCACGCACGGGGTTTAAACATTATGTTTTTTTTAAATATGTGTATAATTTTTATTTTTTTCTGTTTTATAAGTTATGTTATAAAATGTCATTGAAATCATAGAAAGAGAATAGATTCTTTAAATATGTTCTATATTGTATTCGAACCATTCACCTCCACTTTAGAAGACTGATATTCTTAATGTTGGGTATGCAGTTGATATTATATATGTTTTACGATTCATAGACATTGTGTTAAAACATGTAAATTTAAGCTTCACAGTCGAATTTAAAAGTTTCAAGTTCAGTTATCAAAAGCGTCAATATTTATTGAATATAGAAAACTAAAAACTCAAATAAATATTATGTTTCGTACATACAATATGTTTTGGTCAAACAATGGTTTACCTATTGAATATCTTCAATACATAAACACATGACAAAAAAGTTTTACCAATTTTTCCATCACCGACCTTTTTTTAAGATTTAAAAGTGGCACAGATTGTTGTATATGATTTACATGCATACACATATCAATGGAATAAAGACTTTTTAAGAAATTCAAATGTTAGAATTTTAATACGTATTAAACCAAAAGAAAAAAATGCAATTCTTTCGAACCCATCAATAAATAGCTAGAAATTTTTTTTCTTTATTTATGATGTTTTATGTACTTTGGTGTTTTTCTATTTGGTTGTACAACATGATTTCATGCAGACAATGAAAAATTCACCAAAAAGTCTTCGGGTAAATTTGGGATGTGATTAGATACTGTTAAATCTTCTGGTTTGGAAGTAAAAAAAATATTTTACGTTTGTTGTATTTTAAAATATAAAGTCTATGGGTATAAAGTTTAAGAGGTTATTTGTTTATTTTTAAAGTTATAATAAAACTTGTAAATTTATAAATTTACACTTAACTCCACATAATTTATTTAAAATTAAAAACCACTAAAATTTTATTAATTGCCTCCTTTTTCTTCAAGTTTTTATCTTCACAAATTTGACACATATATTTTTATTTGTTTTTTTCTCTATCATATTTCTTCAAAAAAAAAATCAATTTTTGACCAAATTAGATCAAATTTTGACTTTTTATTAACCAATGAAATCGCATGATTTTGTCTACGTGGCAAAATCAAACGTTCTGATTGGTCCAATTTTTTTCTCATAAGATTTAATCTCTTGCAAAACTCCAAAATGATGTAATTCTTTTATTATAAAAATTCATAAAATAAGGAAAATTTTGATTAAAAAATCAGAGTCAATCCACTTACAAATATTGTAGGTGCCCAAGAATCATTAATAAGGGGGAATTCACACATAATATAAGTCATTAAAAATTCATAAAATAAGGAAAATTTTGATTAAAAAATAAGAGTGAATCCACTTACAAATATTGTAAGTGCCCAAGAATCATTAATAACCGACAAATCTTTTATTGTAAGTGCCCAAGAATCCACTTAAAAAATCAGAGTCAATCCACTTACAAATATTGTAAGTGCCCAAGAATCATTAATAACCGACAAATCTTTTATGGCTTGTGTTATACGAACCACCGGAACACCATTTTTACCCTCTTGTTTTTTCGTGTTTTTTTCGTCTTTTTTTTTTTTTTAATTTTTATAATTTTGCTTATATTATAAAACTGTGAAACTAAAATCGCAGAAAAAATAAAAATAATAAAAGTTTAACGAGTCAAAAGTATGAAACTGTCAAAAAATACGGAACATAACCTGATATAAAACTGCGTTGTACTGTAAAAGGGGGGTACAAAAAAATCTTTGTACCTTTTTGATACTATTCGGTGGGCCGGGGGTAGTAGCACCCATCTTTTATACAAAGGATGTAACTATTAGACCTCTTTAGCCCGCTAAACAGTACAAGAAAAGTACAAAAAATGTACAAAACATGTTTTCTTGTCCCCTAGTTTACAATGCAACATACTAGTTTTTTATCAGTTTCTGTTTCAAACTTTTTGACAGTTTAATACTTTTCTTGAATTGTAAACTTATAATTTTTGTGTCCGGCATAATGTTCAACTGTTTTTAATAAAATAAACAAAATTATAAAAATAGAAAATAAATAAAAAAATGAAAAAACCGAAAAAACCAAAGGGGATACAAACGGCTTTTTACGAGGTTACATATATAACGTAACCCTCTATACAATAGGAGAAAAGTTTTCTGCAAACTAGGTTATTCAATTCAGAGAGCTCAGTAATAAAAACTTGAAATTGTAAAGGGTACCCCTATTGGTACCCCCCTGCCCCATGAATAGTGCCAATATGGTACAAAAGATTTCTTTTGTACCCTTCTTTTTACAGTGCAACGCAGTTTTTTATCAGTTTATGTTCCGTAATTTTTGACAGTTTCATACTTTTTGACATGATTAAACTTTTGATATTTTTTCAGTTATCGTTTTTCCGTGTCACATTTATAACATATACAAAATTAAAAAATATAAAACAAATAAATACAAAAAAAAAACCAAAAAAACCCCGGGAGAGGGGTAAAAATTGTGATTTAGGGGGTACATAAACCATAACCCATTGGGTATTGCTTTTATCGTTGAATTTTGACCTTATTATTATCTATAGTAATGAATTATTAAAATTAACCTTCACCTTTTTTTTCTTCTCAAAAGTAATTATACAGGTGGGTCAAGAGTGAGACCAAGTGCAAGTTGACATGGGCCACGTGAGAGTTTATAGAGGTTGGATTGGCACACCTGTTCAAGTATAATACGTGGAGTTTTCAAGAATAGAGGTCCAAATTGCCACCGGGCGACATGTGGCAAATCGCTGAGTAAATGTGTTGAACCGTGAAAGAAAACCAAGAAATATGAAAAAATATTTCTTTTTGTAAACTACTGGAAAGTTGTTACATGAATAAAAATTTAATCAAATCATTAGTTTAGAATAATACGTAGAAAGTTGACATAAGCTAGGCGGTACCGTTAAATCATTACCACATAAGCTTCAAGTTAATCTAATTCAAATATTAATACCCGTGTGAGAGGGGTTTAAAGAATGCGCAAGTGATGATTGTCGTATCGAGTTCTTCACTTAAAAAGGGCAACATTTTTTTCAAATCTTATATATAAATTTGTTATATATTAAACGGATATATGAGTTATTTAATTCAAATTAACATGCAATTTCTCTTTAAATTTATAAGTGTAAAAAGGCTTCTTTATTGTTATTGATTAGGATCACCAAAAATCACCATATAGTCCTGCTGTGTGCTAATTAAATAATGAATATTATGAAGATAAGGCTTTGTTACAAAGTTGGTTTATATTGCATTTAGGTTGAGTCACATCGATAACACCTTCCTTCCTTTCCTCTCTAATGTCCAGAATTAGTTGAGATTTGGCGATAGGTTTGTGTGGTCTTTAGACATTTTTAGTTTGGAGATAGTTGAACAATTGCATGGCAAATGCGTTTAATGAAAAGAAAAAGAGATAACATTACTGTAACATTATAAACTCTTTTTTTTAACCCTCAAATTTATACCAATGTTTTCTTTTATATTAAAACTCTCAAATTTTGAAATAAAAATTATGAATATATTTGTAATATTGATTATTTGCATTGTCATTTTAATGAATGAAAACAATGGATTTTTTTGGAGAAATATAGATAATAAAAACGATGGTGTTCGAAAATGATGGTGTTCGAAAATGAAATACTACTGTCCGTGTATATACCGGACGGGCCCCATATCCGAACGGGTCGTACGGGTCCGGACGGGCGTACTACATCAACCCGAAAGAAGACAAAACGTTAGACTCGATAAAGAAGGACACCTCTTCAAACTGTTGGACAATAACAAGCACTTATGCAACATCGCTATCCCGGGAATTAAGGAGCGATGTCTCCAAGGATTGCCGACACCCAGGGTAAAGGCTAGGTGATTGATGCTAAACTACACCTTAAAATATATATAATATATAATAAAATATAAAATATATATAGTAAGTGTAATCTAAAACACAATCAATGATACCGAGAAGTAGTATAGACTATTCCCGGGTCGTTAATCCCCAATGAGGCTGTGCTGGAAAATCGATACAGTCGGAAGATTGGAGTTTGAATGAGAAAAATGATTTGAGAGTGTGGAAAGTTAAATTAAACAATAACAAACAAAAACGTTTAAGAAAAACCTAAAAATTATGAAATTAAACTAGAAAACGAGAGCACGAATCCCGAACAAAGGGGAAAAAACCTAAAATCTTTAAAATTAACCCTACGAAGAAATTTTTGCTTCTAAACTACTCTAGGGAACAAATAACGAAGAATGAAAAAGACTAGACTGAAAACGGAGGTCGTTTGACCCAAAAACGAGTCAAGGCAAAAACCGCACCCGAACCCGTTCTTTAAAAAGCAAAAAGTTATAAAAACGACCCTACGAAAATTTTTATATTTTTCCTACAAACTATATGACTAAAGAAAATTTTCTAAAAAAGAAAAATATTTTTTTGATAATTTTTGAATTTTTTATGAATTTTTTAAACTTTTAACTAAATTAAATTATAAAAAATACTAAACGACCTTTAAAAATTCTGAAAATTTTACTAAAAATACTTTACACTATGATTAACCTACGAAAAATGAGAAACTAAAAATTTGCTTATAAATAAGCCCTAAAATAAGCTGTAAACAGCTTATGGCTTAATAGCCAAAAACGCCCTTAAATACCAAGGCCCTTGGGATACTAACGTAAAAGTCCCAAGGGCGCAGCGGTATGTGTGTGTACAAAAAGAGAGGTGTACGAGGGTAGAGACCCGGGTTCGAGTCTTGCTCCACACCGGCACCCCTTGTCTCCTTTTTTTCTTTTTTTTTTTTTTGGAAAAACTTTGTGAACCAAAGTTGTTAAGCTTATTGAGCTTAACAACTTTCGAAACTACGACTTTTTCTAAAAGCTTATAAATAAGCTTAAAATGAGCTTTTTAAAACGACAGCAACTTAAACAAGCTTAAAAGCTAAAAGTGGCTAAGACTTTTGGACATTGTGAAACTAATAACTAAAACTCGGGCTAAATAAGCCAAAGAGGTGGCCTACACAAAACCTAAAATAACACTAAAGGTCTAAATGTAATCACTAAATAAGCTAGAAAAAGCTATACTAGACAAAAACTGAAATTGAGCTTAAGGGGTTTAAAAAGCTAAATCTTTTAGACTTTGTGGACAAATAAGCTAAGTCTAAACTGAATAAGCTTAAGAGGGTTCCTAAGCTAGCCTAAATAAGCAATAAGTACTAGAATGCATAAACTAAATAAGCTGGAAAAAGGGCTTAAATGACAGAACACTAAACTAAGCTTAAAAGCTAAAAGCTTCTACTGTCAACACAAAATTAAGCAAGGTAAATGGAAAATAAGCAACACAGCTTAACAATCTAAAAAAAAAACTATTAGGAACACAATTTGAGCAAGTGGAGATAAGCTCAATAAGCTAGAAAGTGGCTTATGCACACAGCAGTACTAACCTTGGAGTAGTAACTGTTGGTGTGAAATGGCTTAAGTCCACACTTTGCTCTAAAATAAGCAACAAGAAGGGTTCCTTAAGGACTGAGATTAAGGGTACTTATCTAAGAGCTTATTGGCTTTCAAAATAAGCCAAAAGCTAGGGCTTGGTCTTACCAAAAAGCTAGAAAAGAGGGCTTAAAGTTGGCCCCTTAGCACCAGGGTAAAACTTAAGCTAAAGACAAGGGCTTAATTGACAGCTTATTTTAAGCTGTCAAATAAGCTCAAATGAAAAGGAAAAGTTGAAACAGATTAATAATACTAGGAAATGGTATTTGTGCACAAAATTTTAAGAAACTAGAAACACTCATCATCCTCTGAATTATGAGAGTGAAAAAAGGGCTTTTGCTTTTTTAAAAACTGACACTTAAAAACTTGGTGGCTTTGACTCAAAGAGTCAAGTGACACAAAGAGGCTTCGTCAGCTTGTTTAAAACACACAAGAACACTCTTTTTTTAAAACCACAACTCAAAATTACAAGAGCTTATGAAATAAGCTCTTGTAGCTTTTTTTTATTAAAACCACAGTTTCAATGTCCACTAGAAAACTGAATAACAGACTTTGACTAAAAAGATTTAGCAAAACAAGCTTAAATATCCTCAAATACTTAAGCTAAAAATCACTTGTGACCCCAACCCATACCAAAACCATTTTTGACCCGTTTTCATTGTTAACCCAAACACACCCTTAATTTTGCAAAGTGATTTTAAAACCTATAAAAACTGAAGTAAACTAAAAAATTTAAAAGGCTACTACTACTTAAAACAAATTTAACAATAAAAAGGTAAAAAAGCATATCCAAATAACACTTAATAAGACAATAAGCTAGTGACAATTTTAAGCTATCTTTGACAGTTTGGATCAAATTGCAGAGAATGAAATGAAAAGCATTAAAAGGCATAGTAATACATTAAATAAACACTAATAAGCACAAAAAAACATAATAACTAAAAAAATAAGCTAATAAGCTATTGCTACAGTAACTTTTAAGCAAAATTTAAAAGGAATGTACCTTTAACCCTTGCTCAAAACAGGGTTTTTGAGACCTAATTAAGCTCTAAAACCTACCCACAACTTATAAAATAAGCCTAAAACAAGCATCCCAATAAGCCTTCCATTTGGCTTATTCATCATACTTATCAATCATACAGTAAACTTTGTCCCTTTCTTTTTTTTTGAATTTTCCTGTAAAAGTTTTCTAAAAACATGTTATAAAATTGGCTTATATTTGAGATCTTAAATGTCTTAAAGAGAAGATTGTAACTTAGAACACAATTGCAAGACTAAAACTGAATTTTTCATTAAAAATTGAAGTACATGTACATAAAAGACTTTAAACTGAAAACTAAAACTTTTAAAATACTAAAAACTACTTGAAACTACTCCCATGCCTCAAGGGCTTTACAATGCTTTAAATAGTAAAAACGACTAGGGTTTTGCTTCTTGGTCTCTTTGTCTTCTAGCATGGGGGTTTTTGTGCTTATCTCGTAGACACACAAAAGACTTGTGTGTTTGTTGTGAGAGTGCAAAGAACAAACAATCCTGGCCCTCCATTTTTCCTGGCCCCCAAGTCGAAGTATATTAACCTTTGATGATCTTGGTGGGTTTATGGATTGCCAACATGGCAAAGCCCCTTTTTAGGTGGGAAAGATAGTGGAGAGGAGGGGGGAGGATTATCCATGGGGTTGTTTGGGTTTGCAGGATAAAGGGATGAAGGAAATCCCTGACTTGTTTTGGGGGGAAAATGGCCGGGAAAAGTGGTATATAAAAAAGGTAGTGGGACAGGGCAAAAAGTTTTGGGTAATGGCAAGGATTGGCCCCCATGTATAAGTGGTTAATAACACATACTCCTTGTTAATGAAAAGTTTGGGGACTTGGCCGGTTCATCCCCCAAATGTTATACATGGAGTTCACTACAACGTCCTAGTTATATAACTCTTTAACCTTGGACTTTGGCCCTGTGTGGTATTTCTTTGCCAAATTGGCAGCTTTAACCCTCCTCTTGGTTCCTTATTTTCTTCATTTAAGACAAGTATAGGAATTAACAAGTTTAGTCCTAACTTGTTTTTTCTTTGACTTTTGGCTTCGGGTTTTGTCGGGTTGACTTGGGTTGACTTTTTTCAAACTTGGGCTTGGACTTGACTTTGTCTTTTTTCCTGCTTTTCCATTCCGTGTCCGTTTGTCGTTTTGGCTTCGTTTTTCGTCCTTTTCTTAGATATCCGTATCCTGCACAACACAATTAGCAAAACAAGCAATATTTTGATTTTAAGTCCGTTTATGGTTATTTTATAGCTTGTTTTTAAAAGGTAAAAGGTATGTAGATTAACACAACCAAAATCCCCCATACTAGGTATTAGTCGTGTCTCACGCAATGTTATGAAGTAAACATTCAGAAAACTGAAATCCACACCCCCTCGACTAATATACCACGAAAAGTAGCTAAGTGTTCGTCAAGGGGACAACGAATCAAAAGCTTCGACAAGTCCCGTTTTCACCATTTTTTTATCTATACACTAACTATCCCTAATATTTTTGGATTTTCCTTTTTCTTTTCTCGACTTCGCGTCGGTGGCGTGTTTGACTTCCCTTTAGTTATATCAACATGGATCAAGACATGAAAACCCCATAGAAAAGATCAACGTATGTCCTGCGGATAAAATTCATCGTCCCCGATTTTTTTTTTACTATTTCCAAACCAAGCAATTAAACAAAATCATTGACAAGTAAAGTCCTAAATGCTAAGCACTCATTACTTAAGACCTGTGCCCTATACGCTCCCAACATGGATACATGATTAAATGTGTGTACTCATTTCAACTCAATCATAGATCAACTTAATACCATAGTCGTAATTCAAAGATGAACACATGACTCAAAGCAACAACTTCTTAGGAGCCTTGTAACTTGATTTAAAGAGCGAAGATTTAACTGGTAGAACTTTTTGCTCAACATCTTCATCATTAAATCCATAAGTTCTTAAGCTCGGAAGCCGTTGCTTATTTTGAACACCTACCTAGGCCTCGCTCCCTAAGTAGGATATCAAACCAACGACCGGTGTTCTTAGTTTGAAAACCCACCCCGTTGCTAGCGTAGTGGGAAATCACATCAACACCTTCTTCCTAATATGGCTAAGGATAGGTGTCTTAGTTTGAACCCTCACCTAGACCTCGCTTCCTGGTGAGATATCACAACACACCAAATCCCTAGAAGTAAAGATGTCTTAGTTTGAACCCCCACCTCGTGGTTAGCGGAGTGGGATATCACGACACATCTTTTACTTGTTCTCATATCATCAAATGTATGCTCATTGGCATAATTACAAATATTCAGCGATTTTTGCATTCATACTTATACATGCTATCTTTGCATTTTAACTTTCAAATTACTAAGAACAGAAAAACTCTCTTTAAAAAATCAAGTTACAAATATTGAAGCTTTTCTAAAAACAATTGATTGACTTAGTAGAATTATTGAGCACGTAAGATTAGTGATTAGAAGCTAAATGGGAGAAAAAAACCACAAGTTACTCATATAAGTTTTAGAAGAATCTTGCTCAGCACATAAACTTATATTTAACTCTATCACTTCTTGTTCTTCACCTTATTAAAATTCGAAGCAATAGAATTCGTGAAAGCTTAGCCTACAAGCGGTAAGTTGAGGAACTAGCTAGGGCTCAACACGCTCGATCGAGTCAAAAATTATTCTCATTCTACCCATTAGGATGTCAAAATTGTGACAAAACACTTATTTTAATTTTTGAAAAATTTTTAAAATTTTTAATATTTTTTTTTTGGTATTTTTGCAAAAATTTGGTGGTAAAACGGATTGGCCTGATAACACCTGCAGGCAAAAATCAAATCAAGATCCCCCCCATACTAGAACTAAACATCGTCCTCGATGTTTCAAAGGGGTTCCTACGTAAAATCTAAGGCCGTTTATAAAGAGTTGCCAAAAAGAAAACAATGTGAGTCCGATTAGATTTGGATACTGGATTCCCAAAATGAAGCTGAGGATGTGAAACTCATGTGGATACTACGAGCACGAGAGTCTTCACGATCCGGGAAATCATGGACATACAACACAAAGCACACAA
Organism: Tanacetum coccineum; assembly: GCA_026074375.1. Classification (NCBI taxonomy): domain Eukaryota; kingdom Viridiplantae; phylum Streptophyta; class Magnoliopsida; order Asterales; family Asteraceae; genus Tanacetum; species Tanacetum coccineum. The sequence continues at coordinate 7,082 of BQNB010058556.1, read as the reverse complement.
AACATGGACAAAACACGGGTAATGGAAAATGTAAGCCTCCTCACACAAAACACTTATTTATTACTACTTCTACTGAAAAGCCAAACGGTGTGCCCACCCACGAAGCACTTTGTTTAAGGTCGCTATGCTTGACCCGTCCCCCGAATTTATTGGTCCATGGGGAATGTCTGGAGATCTGGGACAACCTCGATGGTACGTTCCTTCCCAAAGTATGTATATCAAACGATGACCATTCACTTTGAAATTTGGCCCGGAGTTTTGAGATAACTCGACAGTGCCATATGGAAAAACTTGGGTTTACAGTGAACGGTCCACTCCAGCGGTTCCTTAAGCTATGCCCGAGAAAATCTCAAATCAGAGTTAAAGAGAGGACTCGATCACCGACGTTGAAAACGCGCGATTTTTGATTTTGGCGTATGGATTCTCTTGTTTTCCCTTTATAGATTCAAAAGTTTTTCATAGCATGATCACGAGATCATTAAGTTTCATTCAGTTGAACTTTTCTGTGATCACCCCTGTTTTACATATCAAAGTTTGTATCTTGAGGGTCCCAGTAAGCTTTGTGCTCGACTCGATCGGGAAAGATGACATCTTCCCGTCCACACACTTAATGAGTACACCCGATGGGTGTTTTGTAAGCTGTGCGGAAAGCCCAAAGTGCGTCATCTAATTTATCCGACCAAGAGGCACGATTTTCGCCCACGGTCCTTTCAAGAATTCTTTTCAAACCACGATTGGATAACTCAACTTGTCCGCGCGCTTGTTTGAGATGATACGCGGTGGAGAGACGATAGTAACTCCGTATTTAAGCATGACCTTTGAAAATTGGTCATTGCAAAAATGGGTTCCGCGATCACTTATGATTGCACGAGGGGCACCAAATCTGGAGAAGAGAGATTTAAGAAATTTACAAACAACTCGGGCATCATTGGTGGGGAGCGCTTTCGCTTCAACCCATTTTGATAAGTAATCGACTGCCACGAGTATATATTTGTTCCCTCTTGAAGACGGGAACGGCCCCATAAAATCAATGCCCCACATGTCAAAGATTTCGCAAACTTGGATAGAGTTTTGTGGCATCTCATCACGTTGCGAAATTTTGCCTTGACGTTGACAAATGTCACATCGGGTGACAAAGTCGTGGGCATCCTTGTAGATTGTGGGCCAATAAAATCCTGAATCGAAGACCTTTTTAGCTGTGTAATTGGCACCGTAGTGTCCCCCGGTGGGTCCACTCGTGGCAAGCTTTAAGAATGTCAAAAGTTCTTGCCCCGAAACACAACGCCTAATTACTTGGTCTGCACAGATCTTGAATAGAAAGGGGTCGTCCCAAAAGTAGTGTTTGACGTCTTTGAAAAACTTCCTTTTCTGTTGGGACGACATCCCTTTGATCACAAAATTCCCCGCATGGTAATTTGCAAAATCGGCAAACCATGGGGCATTATCATCACCACGAAAGGTAACCATCCCAAGTGTCTCGAGAGGAAATGTTTCCGTAATTTCCTTTTTCTCGAGCTCACTTTGATGGGGATTTTCAAGTCTAGAAAGGTGGTCTGCGGCGGATTTTCTCTCCTATTTTATCACGATAACGACATCAAATTCTTGGAGCAGCAAAATCCACCGGAGCAATCTTGGCTTAGCATCCTGCTTAGCAAGCAAGTACTTGAGAGCCGAGTGGTCCGTATACACTATGCTTTTGGACAAGACAAGATATGGCCGGAATTTCTCGAAAGCATACACTACGGCAAGTAATTCTTTTTCCGTTGTAGTGTAATGTGCTTGAGCCTCGGTCATAGTTTTGCTTGCATAGTGTATTGGCTGGAAGTGCTTGGTCTTACGTTGCCCTAGGACTGCCCCTACAACAAAATCACTTGCATCACACATGATTTCAAAGGGCAAGTCCCAATCGGGAGCAACTAGAATTGGGGCCTGGGTTAACTTCATCTTAAGGGTTTCAAATGCTTCAATGCATTCCTTCGAGAAGATAAACGGAGTTTCTTTTTCAAGGAGGTGGGTCATAGGCCGGGCGATTTTGGAAAAATCCTGAATAAATCGTCGGTAGAATCCGGCGTGACCGAGAAAACTGCGAATACCCTTCACGGTAGTGGGATGAGGTAATTTTGCAATGACATCAACTTTTGCCTTATCAACCTCAATCCCGGATTTAGAAATCTTATGGGCCAGGAAGTTTTTTGTTTTTATGGCCTTCCTTGACCATAAAGTGGCACTTTTCCCAATTTAGCACAAGATTGGTGTCTTCACACCTTTGGAGCATTTTGTCTAGGTGGGAAAGGCAAGAAGAGAAAGAGTCACCAAAAACCGAGAAATCATCCATGAAGACTTCCATGGTTTTCTCAATCATATCGTGAAAGATTGCAACCATACACCTTTGGAACGTGCCCGGTGCATTGCATAACCCAAAAGGCCCATTGACGATAGGCAAATTCCAGTAAGGTCAAGGAAGGATAGTCTTCTCTTGATCAAGTGGGTCAATTGGGATTTTGAAAGTAGCCGGAGAATCCTCCAAAAAAGCAATAGTACTCATTTCCGGCTAATCTCTCAGCATCAGATCCATGAATGTAAAGGGAAAAGGTCTTACGAGTGCATCATTGAGTTTTCGGTAATCGAGCAAACTCTCATCCCGTCACCAACCTAGTGGGTATTAACTCATTTCTTCATTTTTACCCACGTTTATGCCCTCCCTTCTTAGGGACACAAGTGAACCGGCTTACCCAGGGGCTGTCAGAAGAATAGGGTAAATATAACCCTATGCATCAAGAAGTTTGATAACTTATTGCTTAATAACCCATGGATTTTGTGTTAACTCTCTCTGATGTTGAACTACGGGTTTGGCATTTTCCTCCATCAAAATCTTATGGGTGCAAAACTGTGGATCTATTCCCTTAATATCAGAAATCTTCCAAGCTATGGCACGTTTGTGTGACTTGAGAACCTTGATCAGGGCGGTTTTATCCTCATCTTTCAAGTTTTTAGCGATTATGACGGGTAATTTGTCATCACCCTCCAAAAACGCATACTCAAGATGGGATGGTAAGTCTTTGAGTTCAAGGTCGGGAGGATCTTCACATGAAGATTTAACCTTTTCAGGCACATTAATTTCACAAACTGGTGACGGAGGAAGATTTGGGTCACTATTGATCACACTTAACAACTCCTCAAGGTAAACAGTATCTCCCTCAGAATCATAGATGCCATCAACACCCGGTGGTATTGAATCATCATGTTCAAGAAATTCATCGATCTCTTCCATTAGAAAATCACTTCCTCCGAAGGGAGTGAAAGATGGAGAGCGAGAATCGATCGTAAGACCCGAAGTAGAAGTGGGATTGCCACTTTCAGAACTTTCAAGTACTTCTTGAACATATTCTTCACAAGCAATGTCAATAACATCGATTCGGTTTAACCGGTCAATGAATTGTAGGGAGAGAGATTTAGTATCACCAACTTTAAGGTCACGGATGGTCATCATTGTCTAATGGTTCATTGTTTCACCGTGAACATCTATTAAGGCACGTGCCGTCCTCAAGAAAGGTCTTCCTAAGATTAAGGGAGCCCGAGGATCGGCAACGTAATCAACGACCACAAAATCGGCAGGAAAGAAGAACGTTCCAACCTTCACGAAAACATCCTCGGCGATGCCGGTTGGAGTAGAAATCGTTCGGTCGGCAAGTTCAAGGATCATTCGGGTTTTGGTTAAAGCTGGGAGACTTAATTCTTTCCAAATGGAGAGAGGCATTAGGTTGATGCTTGCACCGAGATCGGCTAAGGCTAAGCATTCATTCATCTCCGGAAAATACACCCGGTAATAAGAAATCTACCGGGTCTCAAGTATCTCGGGAAACTATTTAGGTAACCGCTGAGCAATTCTCGTTTACCGTGTCTTTGTCAACTCAATTTTTTTTTTTATCATATCCTTGTCATTGAGAGCTTTCTAAACATTGGTGCAAATTTAGGCATGTGTAGGAGAGCGTCTGCGAAACTTAGCTCAAATGGAGATTCTAAAAAAACCCAGAAATTTTGAGCTAGAAAGATCGTCTTTTTTCACAGAACTTTCTTGTTGGCCCTTGAAGGATAAGGCAATGTTGGTTTAATCTTTGGAACAACAACGGTCTCACCAATTTGGTCATTAGTATAGGACCACCGAGGTGGATTGTTTTCGTGCTTGGTTGCTACCGTATCCGTTGTCACCTCGGGTTCTTTTCCGTCTCCTTAGGAGGAGAAGAAGTTTGAGGTCCCCTTATATTGAAACACCGCTTCGGGTAGTGATTGCTTTCACACACCTTTTGGTTTAGCAATGGGGTTTACATGGAAGAGAACCCGAGCCCGAAGTAGAAGCAGTAATTACTATTCAACGAATTTTGGTGATCAGGTCCTGTTATATTTGGCCATTTGATTTTGCATATTTAGGCATAACCGCGTCATTAGATTTACGTATTGATCAAAATACGGACTTAGTACACACCTGGTGTTGGATGAAGCTGGAGTGGGAGCTTGTATGGTGGACTTGAAAAATCGGGGTTGATTACTCTGAGGTTGGTAAACTTGTCCTTGATAGAAATTACTACCTCGATTTGGTTCAAATTGTTTCCCCGATTTGGTATGAAATTGAATCCCCAATTTTTGGTTGGTTTGATAGTTTTTGGTCATAAGAAGGAAAATCGGGAGTCGAATTTGTTACAAATCATCTGAGTCGGTAACTGCATTTCCCTTGGTTATAATAACTGCGGCGGCTTGTGACACGTATTCCTTTAAAAAAAAAAGAGAATAATGTCACAATAGTCATTGTGGCTGACAATTTTGGTAAGAGTGAACACACTATTCCCCGCAAGTTACACATCTTTTCTCGTCGCTTTACGGACGGGAGCTGGAGTTTGGTTTTTTCCTTACCGAGAATACAATGCTCCTAACCATATCTTTTGCTCAGTCAACAGCGGATGAAACTTGCAGGGGTAAGGAGCTCGTACACACTTTTGAAACAAGGCTTTGCTTCGTGATTGACGACTTATGGACTTCTCCGATATTTTTAGGCATTCTCGAGGCATTTTATCCAAAAAGTTACCCACCCGCAGCGAGTTCATGAATCTTGATCATTCGAATTTAGGGCATTATAGAATGTATCGAGTGATGCAAATTCCTGAAAACCCATATGGGCATCCCCTAAGAAATCATTGAATCGGTCCCATGCCTCGTAAAACGTTTCATCAAATTTTTGTTGAAATCTCGTGATTTCATTTCGAAGATTTGTTGTTTTAGAGGGAGGGAAGAATTTGTTAATGAATTTCGAAACAAGATCATCCCATGTAAGAATCGATCGAGGGGGCTCTTTTTCAAGCCAAATCCGGGCTGCTCCCTCGAGGGAAAATGGGAAAAGCATAAGCTTAACCGACGTACTCGGGACGTTTGGGAACTTCATCGTAGAAGTGATCTTGTTGAAATATCGGATGTGGGCATGTGGGTCTTCTTTATCATGTCATAAAAGTATGTTTTGAACAAGATTAAGTAGACATTCTTGATCTCAAAGTTTTTCGCGTAAATATCGGGAACAACGATCCGCAATCCTCATAACCCTCGGTGGTGCTTCCGAGCAATTGCGCCATAGTTCGATTATCGTCCATCGTAACTATGGGAGGATTGAAAGTTTCTTGATTGTTATTTGGTTTCTCAAGATTTGGTGATTCAACAGAAGGTTGTCGGACTTGTGGTTGTCGACGTCTACGTGCTTGAGAACGAGTGCGCATGCACAAAATAGAAATATAAAAAGAAAATTTACACTAATTTTTTGGTTTTTCAATGATTTATTCACAATGTATTTTACCGGACAATGAGATAAGACAACTTCAACCAAATAATCTACTTACTTCACGGTAGCTCTCAAAAAGATAAACGCACAGGTGAGCGGAGGAGTAGGAATAGCGCGAAGCTTATTTCTCCTTTCGGGTCGTAGTTCCTCGGAACAACCCTCCTTATACCCACTTTATAGTTTGTTTAACTTTTCAAGGTGAGCCGTATGTCGTAAGAGACACAAATGGCAAGTTTTTAAATCTTTTGTTCGAGTTGGGAACCAACAAGTTCACCGGAAGTTATTATGATAATACCTCAGTTGAGAATATTATATTTTGGTATTTTACCAATTTGTGAATTTTATTGATAATTAAAGACAATGTTTTTATCTTTTTGGTTTTCTTTTTTTTTTAATTTTTTAAATGATAATTATACTAAAAGAAAATGAAAATATTTTTGTACTTTTTTTTAAAAATAAAAATAGAAGAAAATATTCACAAATTCAAACACAAATTGTCAAACGTAACGATAATCGTTTTCTCAGCCTCCCCAGCAACGGCGCCAACATCTCTATTTGATGGTGCTAACATCAACCAAATGTTAATTCCAACTTTCGTACCTTGGTGGCTGATCCCGTATTTGATGGTGCTAACATCTCTATTCCTTATAAAGTTGTTGAAAATGTTAGTACTCGCTTTGAACACACACTATATGGCTACTTTATTGGAAAGAGAATGGCGTTTCTGGTTGTTGAATATTATGTTAGGAACAACTGGGCGAAACATGGGCTGAAAAGGATTATGATGAATTCCAAAGGCTTCTTTTTCTTTAAATTTGATTCCCGGGCTGGTTTAGAGGCTGTTCTGGAGGGTGGTCCTTGGTTGATTCGTAAATCTCCGATCATTCTCAAGAAATGGTCGATGGATACTAGATTGCTCAAAGAAGAATTGACTCGTATTCCGATATGGGTTAAATTGCATGATGTTCCTATTCTTATTCTTTAAGTCTTTGAAGAGGATGGTATTAGTTTAATTGCTACGTTTATTGGTAAACCTGTTATGCTTGATTCATACACAAGTTCTATGTGTAATGATTCGTGGGGTAGGAGTAGTTTTGCTCGGTGCTTAATTGAGGTAAATTCAGAGGCTGATCTCGTGGATGTTGTTACTAAAAGTAGTGAGTCCTCCTATTTAATGTTGCTACCCCTAATGCTGAGAAGACTAATGATGGTTTCCAAACGATGGGTAAAAAGAAGAAGAGGAAAGGTAAGTCCAAGTCTA
>BQNB010058555.1:0-34518 GCA_026074375.1 Tanacetum coccineum | reverse complement strand
ATACGTTTATTAATGTAATTAATATTTTTATTAATTATATTAATATGTTTCACGAAATAATAAATCGTGGCAAACAAGAAAAGAAGGAGGGGTCCGACTGTCATTTCTAGCAAACAAGAGGAGGTGTTTGAGTATTACTTGGAAAACACGTCTTATATATATGAGTGTGTAAATATGATTTTATGACGTGGCGCCACCTCATTGATGACATGTCATCTACATAGCATAAATTTTCGGAATAAACTTAAAAATATAGGCCTTAGGAAGGCTCGAACCTGGGATTGTTTGGTTAGTTTTGTATCCTCTCTACTAACTGAGCCAAACACCTATTTGTTTGATTCTATCTAAAACAATATTCATATGCACAATGTCTAAGTATCCAAAATCCTAAAGAATTACAAAATATACTCTAACTCCACGCACCCTCCCTGATATTCTCTTAATCCTAATCTTTATCAAACATATTCATATCAAGGAACCCTGATATGAATCAAACTCGATTAAAACAATATTGATAGCCATGATTTCTGGATAAACACCATATATAGAACATATCTACAAACCCCCAGGCTAACATTGAACCCTAATTTTGATCTATAAATACATTCGTCCCTTACTTCCTAATCTCATCTTCTGCAAAACCATCTGCATTCTAAATTAGATCTCAACTTAAAAGAAGTCATGAATAGGCAATCATCCAAGAAAACGAACACCATGGGTTACCAGAAGACACCAACTATGTCAAGCAACAATTACAAGAAAAATGTAGGTGTTGGAGGTTCTCGAAGTTTTTCAAAGAAGGTTCAAAGAAAGTTGGCTCCGTTGGTGGATCAGGAGGTATTTTCAATTATCATGTTTGTATTGTTTTTAAATAATCATGTTCTTATAGTTTAATATGAATGATAGTATACTTAAATTATGTAGGTTAGGCAACTAAGGTAGTTTATTTAATGTTTAGCCAGCTATGGTTATTTGATTGTTATTTTTTTTAATTGGTAAGTTTAATTTGATATCTAGACAGGGTTTTTTATTTGATTGTGATTTATTTAGAATTGTGAGTTAGTAAGATCCAATGATTAAATGTGTAATGAAGTTAGGAATTAATTGAACGGCTAACAAGCTTATGGATGACTGTTTTTATGCGATTTTCCTGTAACCAAGTATGGGCTAATTTGGACCCTGTATATGCTGAACTTTGATTATGATATTCTCCACCAGTACCATCTTCACGGTTCATTATTAAGCTGGTTGTAACAGAGACTCATAATATCATGACTTAAGTCACCGCCATTACGCACCCTAAAAAACACGTCTCATTCAGTCACCAATAATTTGACTCAAATATTTAATGTTTAGTAAATGAGTTATGAGATTTTGGTTTGAATTTGTAATCTGATTAGTTAGAGTTAAAATTAAGTTTACTTTGATATCTAGATAGGGGTTTTTTATTTCATTGTTTGTCTAATGAAGTTAGCAATTAATTGAACGACTAACAAGCTTAAGCATATTTTTTTTAATGCGATTTTCCTAGAACCAAATATGGGCAAATTTGAACCCTGTATATGCTGATCTTTGATTTTGCTATTCTCCGCCAGTATAAGTCATCTGGGTGTTTGGGTATTAGCTTATGCTGGATCTTATGGCGGTTCATGATGTATTCTAATGTCTGTGTTATCTAACTGAGAAAGGGTCTTATGGGTCTAACACTGATTGTACAATATATGTTAAACATTCAGTTTTATTGTTCAGATTAACAACACAAAAGTTAAAGTAGTTTATATAATGTATACTTTATATGTTTATAACATGCATATCAGTCGGCCATTAACAGCACAAAAGTAAAAGAAGTACTTGAATGACTCTACGATTGTGGTATTGCATTGTTGGCACCATGGCTGATGTTTATTTATGTTTTAGAAAAGTAGGTTAATTACATTTTTTTATTTTATATCAGGAAATGACAAAGATAAAAAAATAACACCAATTAGCGAGGTGGATCCTATGCTGAATGACATAACAATCCAAGGCAGATGTATATCCATATGGCAGATCACAGGATGAATGCAGCACATGATCCTTACAGTCTTGATCTCGTGCTACAAGATGTCCATGTACTTACACACACTTTTTGTTAAATGTTTCATCACATTTTTTAATATTGTTACTAACTAACATGTTTAAATAAAATGTAGAACACAAGAATACATGTGTATATAAAAAAGGAGTTTATATTTCGGTTTGAACCATTATTTGAGGAAGGCCAATGTTACATTCTGTCTAATTTTGGCATCGCTGAGAATAGTGGAAGGCTCCCATTGTTACCCCATAGATACAAGATTAGCTTTTACAAGTGTACTACTGTCACCCGTATTGAGCCTTTTGACACCAACACTAATGGGTTTATCCTTGAGCCATTTAACCATTTGTTGGATCCTGAACATCACCAATACTATGAAAATGATGCTGTGGGTATGTATCTCAATCTAAGTTTTACTTTTACTTTTTATATAGCCACAAATAATTAACTAATTTTACACTGTTAACTAACAACATTTTGTAAACAGATATGATTGGTTCGGTTGTTGGTATCGGTGACATTGTCCCCGTTATGTCTGCTGCTGGGAAAAAAATACGTAGGACAATCGTCGCAGAGGATGTTGAGTAAGTATAAATACAACCAATCCTGTATTATTTAATATAATGAATTTTCAGCCCTGATAATGCATTTGTGTATGTTATAGTGGTAACCGTCTCGACTTTACTTTTTGGGACACATGGGAGAGCATGTGGGATCAATATGCAAACAAACGTGACGCCATTGAGCATTTGGTTATTATTCTCCAGCTAGGAAAAGTGAAATATTGGGACGGTAGGTGTTAAAGTTATGTATATACACACAGTAAAGGTATTTACATTATTTGTTGGAAGTAACTAATTCTAGGAATTCATTAAATGCAGGAATACCTGCCATTCACAACGCCCTATTTGGGACTAAGATTTTTATTAATCGAAACATCCCAGAAATTGTATCTTTCAAAAAAAGGTAACTATGAGCTGACATAATATTTATTTAAAAGTTTTTACTTATATGAGTCCTTACAAAGACATTAAATGTAACATTTCATCAGGGTTCAAGAACGTGATGGTTATGACGCTAATCAAGTGAAGATCGAATTGTTTTCACCTGAAGTTAAGGTTGTTTCCATAGCCGAGTTCTTCCATGGCGCCATAAACAGGATGGTCGGTGATATTCGTGATTCTGAGCCGGTTTGTTACTCATTCTAATTTGTTTAGAATTTTAAAAATACATAACATTCTTTAAATTCTATTTAACATACATATTATGTATATTGAAATACAGGATTCCCACTGTATTGTTTATGCAAGGATTCATAGAATCCATAAGGAACATGGTTGGGCGTACACTGCTTGCAAGCAATGCAACAAAAAAGTGGATATTCTCCCAAGGCAAAATAGACCACCAGTTTATGTTTGTGAAGAGCATGGACCTGTGCAACCTGCATCTAGGTAACCATCATATTTTGTTATTATGTTACATGTTTCATAAAATTTGATTCAACTTTTATTAACTATATGACATATTAAAACTTTTATACGATTTAGGTTTAAGGTTATTGTAAGAGTCATTGACGAATCTGGTTCCGCACCGTTGTTGTTTTTCAACAACAATTTTGTCAAACTTTCTGGACATACCGCCTGGGAATTAATTGAGAAATATAACATGGACCCAGATGATTATTGGCCTGAAGAGTTGGATCATATAGTAGGAAAGAAATGTCTTTTTAAGATATTCTATTCCGAATACAATGTGGCAAAGAATAATCACACTTATCGTTGTGATTCTTTCTCCGAAGATGTGGAATTAATAAACCACTTTAAGAAGAACTTGATAGATACTGAATCAGCTGATCAGGTATGACACTCTTGATATTTTTATGTAAAATTTACTCAGACTCAACGGATACAGTATATGTAACTGCAACGTTTTTGTTATCATTAGGAATGAAGTGATGAATTGGCACAATCTACTACTAAGAAAAACACAGCAATCAGAGAGGACTCAAGTGATGAACATGATTCTGATATGCATCCAGCTTCTAAGACAAAGAAAAACAAGGCCATCATTGAGGACAACAAAGCCATCATTGACGACTCAAGTGATGAACATGATTCTGATATGCATACAGTTTCTAAGAAAAAGATCAACAAGGCCATCATTGAGGAATCAAGTGATGAACATGATTTGGATATGCAAAGACCTACTAAGACAAGGAAAACAACTAGCAAGGTAAAGGTTTCAACATCAAAGAAGAGGAAGCTAATCATTGATGAACATGAAGTTGAAAGTGAGGCCGAAGAAGGTAACATCTCGAAGGCCAGTGAATTGGTTGCACAGCAAGTAGAACCAGAAGATTAATTTCTATCATACAACTCCATGGTTTTTATGTGTTTAAATTTTCTTTATCAGAACTTGTCTTGCACAGACAATGTTTATTTACTTTAAGTTGTTTAGGTTAGGTTGATGAATAAGTTGATAAATTTATGGGTTTTACCATGGAGAAGAATTTTAGTTTTACACAAAGACCAATTTTATAGTTCTTTAATGTGGTTTAGTTGTTTTTGGTAATTTGTTTACATAATGGTTTCTCAGGTTTTAGTGTTTCTATATGCTATGGTGTCTTAAGTTGTATACATGCTTAAGTACAAGCAAGGATTGATTCAGAAAGAATCGGATCCTAACCACATTAAGGTCATACTAAATTAATTCAGTTCTCTTGGTTTCGATAATACTTCAATGAACACAATTAAATCGTTTCCTTTTATAATGCTAGGAACCGGTTGTGATTAGGAGTTTTAATAACAAATTAATCTGCATAAAATATGCAATATGGAATCTCTGACAATACAAACATAGAACTTGGATACAATCAGCTTAAATTGGATACAACTAAAATAAAAGTCTGATACAAGTCAATTGGATCGTGACCATCAGTCTTAGGAACTTTAAGCTGGTTTGCATCCTCTCAAGTTAGTATATTTTTACTTTTATTTTTACTCATGTTATTCATACTATGTTTGGTTTTTAGGATATGAAAACATTAGGATAAAACCAATCTATTTGTATTGTGAGTGTTAGATAGAGTTTGATAATTGGGCCCTCTGTCTACCAGCCTAAACATTAAGAAAAGTAATGCAATAACATAATCATGTTTTAGATCCACATCTATGAAATGTTGTTTCAAGGGGTATGATTATAATGAATAAATGATTTATACATACAAACTGTTGACAACAGCTAAAAAAAAACTAAAGACTCAAAACAGAATTACCAATAACTGATAGAATCGTTTTGAACCGTTAAACTAAACACTCGACGTTAAAAACCAATAATCATACAATCCTCCTCTATAATAAAAATAATGAAACAAACCCGCCCGTCGGGCGGGTTACGTAACTAGTATATATATATATATATACGATTAACTATCTTACATAACAAATATATATAATAATACACTCACATATCAAATATTATACCTATAACATCAAACTATAAATACCCTATCCAAAACCCTAAACCCCTAACCACTAAACCTTATACCAAAAACCTAAACCCTTAACCACTAAACCCTATACCAAAAACCCTAAACACCTAACCACTAAACCCTATACCAAAACCCTAAACTCCTAACCACTAAACCCTATGCCAAAAACCCTAAACCCTCATCCCTAAGCACTAATCCCTATACCAAAAACCCTAAACCCCTAACCACTAAACCCTATACCAAAAACCCTAAACCCCCTAAACACTAGGTATAATATCACAAGTGATATATACATAAACTTTAAAATCTATACCAAAAACCCTAAACCCCTGACCACTACCCTATACCAAAAACCTAAACCTCTAACCACTAGGTGTAATATCACAAGTGATATATACATAAACTTTAAAATCTATACCCTAAACCCCTAACCACTAAACCATATACCAAAACCCCTAAAACCCTAACCACTAAACCCTATACCAATACCTTTATAAACTAAGATTCACCCGTAGCTTAACAATTATTACCTCTGGCATTGTGGTATCACCAATGATAAATAAAAAATAATAATATCTCATGTGATAAAGTAATATAATGCGACATTAGTTATGGTATTCCACATATAATTAATATCACATGTGATAAAGCAATATAATGTGACACTAATTGTGGTTATTTTTGAAATTCTTAACATGTAATCAATGTTATCTATCACTTGTGATATAATACTGTTAGTAGGATTAAAAAGGTTAAAACATAGTTTTGTGGGAAAATAGTGTTTTAATTTAATTTTCATAAATTATGTTTGATATATGGTTAGAATGGTAAAGATGTTTATTTTTTAATGTCAAACATGATGAATCATTTAATGTTTTACACAAATACTTATGCTTATTTCATGAAATCATGTTGAGTGTTCGAACGTACAAATATGTTATATCACAAGAGATACTTCAAGCGGGTTTGATGATAAAAAATAAAATTATTCGATATTCATCAACTTCTATAAATAAACTGTTTTGATTTGGAGGTCCAAAAATTATGTATGATAAATGGTTGGAAAGCTAAGGATATCTACTTTTCAATGCCAAAAACGATGAATCAGTTGGAGTTCCACACAAATATGTATACTTGTTTTACGGAAGCATGTGAAGTGTTCTAACTTACAGATTAGTGTAATATCACATGTGATATATCAAACAAAATATTGCACCGAGAAAAAACAAAAATATACAAAAAACAAAAAAAAAATTGTCGAAAGTATATGAAAGTGCCCCTCTATTGAAAGATAACTAAATGCTTGTCACGATGGTGTAATTTATGTATCTTAAAGTTTTACAGTTTTTGCGATATGTAATTTTTAAAAATAAGGGTGAAAATGTGTTTTAATTAAAAACACAAAGGTGGATATTTTTTAAGGTTTAATCTTATCCATTAAATAAAATTAAATCTTAGATTAATCCCCACCATTAAATCAAACTCAAATGAATGGTGTGGATTTGTCCCTCAGTATGTGGGTAAAAACTTGTCCTCAAATGAACTTTTCTCTTACGATGTTGCACATAAACATCCATAGTATAAAACACGGTCTTATCTAGGCGGTAAATTCGTAATCAACTTGCATATAACCAAGTATCATGATGTCCACTTTCATCAAATATAAAAATTCAATGTTAACCCACTAAGACTACCCACACCGGTAGTCACGATTGGTTCGTAAGAGCCAAACTTCACGCATGACCCCCTGCACCGGACAAGACTTACGCGTCATAAAAAAAGCTCACAAAAGTGACATTTTCAAATTTTTTTGAAATTGTGGCCCCTGTAATATATAACGGATGCATTAAAAAAACCTTTTCTCGCTACCATTTTGTTTATCTAAAAATACTTTTTAAACTTCAACATTTTTAAAAACAACTTCAAATTATATACTCTATACTCTTATTATCATGTTTGCTAAAAAATTGTCTTAAGAAAATACACCCCGCAACACAAATGTCAACAACGAAGGACTACTCGAGACACTCCCCCGACATCAGAAGGAACATCCAGTCTTCGAAATACTCCACCAGCAACCCAACAACAACAACAAATCAACTTCTTTGCACCATAATTAATTTACCCAAACCAACCATACTACTCAACCCAACCATACTAAGCATGCCATAACTCGCTATTCGTACCTCCACAACAACAAAATACATACAACCCATACCAACAACCAAACATGTTTGGCCAATACGAATGCGGTTCACAACATACCGTTGGCGGCTCTTCATCTTAACCTAACGTTGGCGGTTCTTCATCTCCCATTCGACATTTTAGTTTAGATGACATTAAACAAATGTACTCATCTTAGTTTTCAGAGTCCTATCGTGAGGAGGAGTCTTTCGTCGAAAAAGTAATAGTGATACAAGTCCCGGCCCCAAAAAAGAAGACGAACCGAAGACGCCAACCGGACCTGCGAATAAGACGAACCAAAAAGCCAAGGAACCACGTTGTGTTCCATGGACCACTGAGAGAGAGGTTTCATTGTGCAGATCTTGGGTTCGTATATCCGAAGATAGCGTTGCGGGTAATATGAGAAAGACTAACGGGTTTTGCGTTGAGATTGTGAACCACATGCACTCGACATATCCAATTACCAAGCGTTAGACTTATGATATGATTAACGACAAATGGAAGACCGTGTGTTCGAAACTTGCTAATTATTGTGGTGTGTACGATGACCTCTTTCGGATGTATGTTAGTGGAGCTAATGACGGGGACTATCTTCAAAGGGAACAAACAGAATATCAAGTTGAGTATGGAGTCTTGTTTACACTTCTTCATTGATGGGAGGTATTAAAAAATGTGATAAATGGTGTAGTGTGGAGAATTTTGGCAGCAATCTATAAAAACGAAACATTTTCTTTCGATCTACAAAAAAACCCCTTTCTCTTTGGCGAAACATGGCTCCCACCAAGATCCCTAACTTCGTCTGGTCTACTACCTTCCATCTGTAACGTACCTGCTAAGTCCTTGTTATCGTAAGTGTTATTACGTCGTTATGACCTCTTATAACAAAGTTTCTTACAGGTTTGCTTGATTTGAAACCATAGGGATTGGTTTGCTGTTTTAGGGTTCGTTCGTTATGTTCTGTTAGATATGCTTTTTAGTTCTCTTTCATTTATTGGTGTTCTTCTTTCAAACCCTAATTTTATTTAAGGTTTCTTTTTTTAGGGTTTGGTTTTCTGTTTCTTGGGTTTCAGCTTGATTATTCATTTTGGGGGATGGCAATTGGAAGTCTTATCGATCTAAGGAGGATCAAACCCAATCAATCTCTCTATCAATGTTCGTGACTAACTTCCTTGATCACGTTACGACTCGTGATCTTTAGAAGGTGTTTAATGATTATGGAGTCGTTGTGGATGCTTTGATTCCTTATAAGAAATCTAAAGCATGTAGTGATTTGCTTTCGTCAAGTTTATTAAGGTTGATAATATTAATCGTCTTGCCGCGAACTTGTGCACCATTTGGATTGGGTGCTTCCATCTTCATGCAAATGTTGCCCATTTTCATAAAGAACGTAAACATTTTGCTCCTTCTCACACCTCTAATGCTAATGAGAGGAATTCACCAGGTGTTTATGTCTCTATTCTTAAATTGGGCAAAACGAATAACGTCAAGTCTGATCAGGTTCTGCTATTGTTGAATCTTAATGACTCGTATATATCGAATAGAGATTTTAGCTTGTCTCTTATAGGTAAAGTAAAAGATATCACAGCCATGCCTAATCTAGACGTTATTTTGGAAAAGGAGGGTTTTGAGAACTTGTTACTTACTTATTTGGGAGGCTTATGGGTCCTTATTGAAATGGTCTCTATCTCTGACAATGAGAAACTTTGGAATCATACAGGTGTGGGGTCGTGGTTCTCCTCTCTAAAACCAGCTTGTAACTCTTTCGTTTGTGATGAGAGGATCGTTTGGATTTCTCTCGAAGGCTTGCCTCTAAAAGTGTGGACCCGTAATACATTTGCTAAAGTGGCATCTAAATGGGGTGACCTTGTTGAATGGGAGGATTTGGCTAAAAATATCTATTTTGTAAGCGTTTGTGTGTGAAAACTAAGCTCAACGAGATAATTTTTGAATGTTTTAAAATCATTATGAAAGGTTCAGTGTATTAGGTTCATGCAAAGGAAATGGAAGCCTATGATCCCTTTATTTGTAATGATTCTTATGTAAGTGAGTCATCTGATGATGAAGAAGATGCTGAAGACGACGGGTCATAGTCTGGAGATAAAGTCATAGCATATAATGATGTTGAGAGGGTTTGATGAGGTGTCATTTTATACATTTTTCGGGGTCATTTAACCCCCTAAATCATGCAAATATGCCCAAAATACGTGCTTAATCATTTCTTTTTGTGTTTTTAGCACTTGGATGGCATTTGAAGAAAATACACGTGACTTGGACTCAATTTGGGAAGAAACGGACAAGACTTCAACTCTACATGAAATTTGATATCAAGAGGGTATACAGCGCGTGGAGACGGCGTTACCCAACCTTGTGACGGTGTCAGAATGCTCAAGCGACAGCGTCAGAGATTCTTGTGACAGCGTTAGAATTAGCCGACTTAAAAGAATCCCATAGAAGATTTGCTGGTTGACGGTGTCGCAATTAACAAGCGACGCCGTCGCGACTAATTTCCTATATATACAGCCTTAGTTTTTAGGGTTTAAGAGTGGAATTCATGGGTAATACTTAGGGAACGACTTGTTGCATTATTGCATACGCTTTTAGGGTTTTATAACCCTTTTGTATCCACCATTACTCCATGATTAATTAAAGTGAAGTTCTTTTATCCCTTTAATCTTTCGATATGGCTATGTATTGTTTGATTAACCGTTCTTCGCTTTCAATTAACATGTTAGGCTAAATTTACTAGTGTTTGCTTATGATTGCATGAAACTTAGTTTGTAATTCCTTTTACTATTGCTTCTTGTTGGTGGTGTGCACGTTAGGCTCTAGAAAACTGCTATGTATCTAATTGCATAAGACGACTAGGGAAACTGATTTGTGTTTGGAAAGGATATATAGCAAGTAGGTCTTCATACTACCTGCCATAAATATGGTTGCTCACTTTTTAATTGTTTGTGCGCCGTGTAATATACTTTTAGGAACTTGTAATAGTTCTCATAACTACCTTTACTTATGCGTTATCTTAACAAAATACTGATAGATAATCGGGGTTCGTGTAATTTGGCTTTTTTAATTCTATGTGAATTAGGAAATACTTACACATTACATCGCAAGGGTGACGGGCAATAGGATTAGAAAGAGCAAACTAAGGAGTAGTGAATGATTAAGTGAGCATGTTTGTTTACCTATACGAGTTTCCACATAGTTAGATTAGATTAGAATTAGATTAGTAGTTATTTAGTTTAAATCAAACCCCTTTCAAAACCCGAGATTTTACTTGCTTTCTAAAAAATATAAAAATACAAAAATATTCTTCCCTCAACCCTTAGACCTTAGTGACATTCGATTCGAGCCTACCCAAACTATTCCCCTAGAGAACGATAACAACCCCCGAGTCTTGCTTATACTACACTACAACGATTAGGTACACTGCCTAGGGGATTGTAAAACTTTGGTGTTACAATCAACCCCCACATCAAGTTTTTGGCGCCGCCGTCTAAGGAATAGTCTAGGTTTTGAATTCTATCTAGCTTAGGTCTATTCACAAGATTCCTATCAAGTGAGATTTTTATTTTCTGTTTTATTAGCTTTCTCGTAGTCTATCTTTTTATCGTTACATTTGTTTTGTAAACCCTTCCTTTCATTGTTAAAATCCTTCACCATGACTCGTAGCACTGTTAAGAAATTGGAGGAACCCCTTGATGAGACTGAAAGAGAATTACATAGGCGTAGGAAAGCGGCTAGCCGGCAACAATGGAACGAATCTTTAGCCATCGCCGAAAGAAATCTTTTCGATGACGAAACCTCATATGTCATCAATACGGAAGTCATTGTAACTCCCCCAATCAAAATCCTCTGTGAATACTCTTCCCTTAATTTTTATGGTTTTCAAAATCTGATCGTTTTCCTGGGGAACAAACAAGAAGAATCTTGGATTCATAAGATATTTGGTTAATCCAAGGCGTATGCACGTTCCAAGGATTAGAAATTGAAAATCCCATCCATCACGTCAGACATTTCATAAGTTTGGTAGATAATTACAAGCCGGCGAGGCCACAAGGGACACATCTAGACTCCGTTTCTTTCATTTTACTCTTAAAGGAGAAGCCAAAAGTTGGTTAGATATAATACCACCTCTCAGATCACGACATAGGAGCAGCTCGTGTTAAAATTCCTCGATAAATTCCTTCCACCTGGACGTACTTCAATCATTAGGGATATGATCCTCCGATTCCGCCAGAGTAGCAACGAACCCATCAAGGACGTCTGGATCCATTTTCAAGATTTAATCCGACAAGCCCCTCATCATGGAATAAAAAATGGCTTTTAGTTCAAATCTTCTATGATAACATGTCCCCTAATGATCATGGGAGACTTAATCAATTCACTCACTTCCGTTTCAGCTTGCTCAGTGAAGAAGAAGGGTGGAATCGTATAGAGGAATATGTATGTATCAAGATGAATCATGGGATGACCTGCTACTACCTATGAATATCTCTTCCATTTCAGAAATAATCAAACCTACTCTTGAAGGACGCCTCAGAAAAGCCTGCAAACAACTTTCTTATCTTACCACACCTATATGAGCAAAAAACTCAAGAAATCCTTACCTCATCTGTGACATTTGTAGAGGTGCTCACGAAGCCGATGAATGCAGACCGCCCGAGCAAGTGTGCTTATCTGGAGGGGACATCTATGACGACCCTTCCCTCTTACAGTTCTATCAAAATGACAATATCCCACCATGGGGGAACATACGATGAAGAACGAAGGGAGAAGAAGGTCCCGAGTGGGTCATTAGAAGCAAGTTTGAAGATAATTTGTCAAACTTTATGCTGGAAAAAGACCTCCATGCAAAAGGATTAGGGGAAATGCTTAACCGACAGTGGAGAGAAATGCATAACCGATTCTCTCAGATCCTTGCAACATTCGAAAAAAGCCAAAAACCAACACCTAAACCCACTGCACCAACTTTTGCTATCACAACCAAATCAGGAACTACTACCCGCGACCCTCCTTACCCAACTCCATCAAACTCGACAACTATCGACAATACTAACAAAACAATCGAGGAAGAAGGGCCGAAAGATGAAGAAACTACCACCATACAGAACAAAGAGACCCCTCAGTCGCCTAACCCCTCTAAATCATCCAGTGTGCCTTTCCCTTCCCGGTTAAAGAAATAGAAAAATGATGATGATGATGAACGGCTCTTATCTATCTTCAAACGGATTCATGTTAACCTACCATTCTCAGAGGCAATGATACATATGCCAAAGGGGGCCAAGGTTCTAAAAGATCTTCTATCGCACAAGGAGAAACTTGAAAAAGCAGCCTCTTCAGTGAAACTTAATGAAGAGTGCTCGGTCGTCAATCAAATGAGCTTGCCCCAAAAAGAGGGAGACCCATGTAGTTTCACCCTACCATGTCTTATCGGACCTTTAGCCGTAAAAAACGCATTGGCCGACTTGGGGACAAGTATCAACCTTATGCCACATTCTCTTTTCTTACGATCGGTTAAATATCCCTTTAGAGTATGTAAAAATCGGTTGGTTAAACTAAATAAGTTCATCTTTCCGGTCGACTTCATAGTTTTAGAAATGGATAAAGACAAATTGGTTCCAATCATCTTAGGACGACCTTTCCTCACCACTGCTCGAGTCATAATTGACATTTACGAGGGAAAGCTGAGTTCAAGAGTCAGAAATGAAACCGTCACCTTCAACATAGGGAAATCTGTGAGATCCACTTATTCTTGTGATGATTATATGTACTGTTGATGCATGTTTTGCAAACTCATAAGAAGTTTTACAATCCCCTAGGCAGAGTACCTAATCGTTGCAGTGTAGTATAGGCAAGACTCAGAGGTTCTTATCATTCTCTAAGGCAATAGCGTGTTTAGGTTCGAACTAAACGTAACGAAGGTCTAAGGGTTGAGAGAATATTATTTTGTATTTTTATATTTTATGAAATCAATTAAAATCTCGATTTTGAAGGGGGTTTGGTTTTAAACTAATTAAACTAAATAAAACTAAATTAAATCTAAACTAATGTGGAAAATGGTATAGGTAAATAAATTTGTTTACTTAATTATGCATTAATCTTTAGTTTGCTTCTCCTAATTTTATTGCCCGTCACCCTTGTGATGCGATGTGTAAGTATTTCCTAATACATGAATGAATTACACTAACCCGCCGTCTATGTAATATTCCGCTAAGGCAATGCACAAGTAAGGTAGTATGAAGACTATTACAAGGCCCCTAAGAGTACATTACATGCATTAAAACACTTACAAGGTGATCAACCATATAAGGGTAAGGTAGTATGAAGACTGTTACCGATGGTGTCCTTTCTATACAATCACGTTTCCCTGGACGTCTTCGCAAGCAATTAAGAAGCTAGTTTTCTATAGCCTAACGCGCACATCCATCAACAAGAAGCAATATTAAAAGGATATACAAACTAAGTTTTATGCAGTCATAAGCAAATACTAATAGATCTAGCCTAGCATGTTAAAGAGAAGTGAAGAACAATAATTAATCAGGCAACAAGTCATGTTGAAAGATTAAAGGATAAAGAACTTCACTTGATTAAAACATGGAGTTAGGGTTGATATAAGAGGGTTTAAGAACCCTAAAATCGACCCAAAACCTGATAATATTCGTACCCTAAGTATGACTAACGAATCCCACAAGTTCTACCCTTTAGAACCCTAAAACTGAGTTTGTATATACAAAAAAACAATCGCGATGGCGTCACTTTATAACTGTGACGCCGTCGCTACGCCGAATCTTCTAGGTTTTCACTAAGTCGGTTACGTCTGACGCCCTCTCAAATATCTTGACGCTGTTGCTTTTACATTCTGACGCCGTCGTAAGGAATTGTGACGCCGTCTCCAGCCACTGTACGGATTTTCTTCTTTGACTTTGATGTAGAGTTGTAATCTTGTCTGTTTCTTCCCTAAATGAGCCCAAGTCACATGTATTTCCTCCAAATGCCATCCAAGTGCTAAAAATACAAAAAGAATCATTTAAGCACGTATTTTGAGCATATTTGCATGATTTAAAGGGTTAAATGACCTCGCAAAAGTGTATAAATGACACCTCATCAAATACCCCTACACTTGGGATTTGCTTGTCTTCAAACAAATAAGCTTTTCTACCTAGGCAATAGCAATATCGGAGGCATTTAACTTACTTTTTAAAGGTAGTTTATGACACAACCAATTAGACCTCGTAATTAAAAGCACGGAATTTATATACTAGCACCTCACAATAAGTGTTTGGATTCTCTCTTTCTCTCGGGTGTATAATGATTTATAACAATATGGGAAACAGGATATAAATTACCATAGGCTTGATAAAGGATCAAACCTCTATCGCTGTGGCGTAAGCACCTAGGAATTACTATCAAAGAGGTCTTTAAAGGGTTGTGATGTTTGGGTGTAAGTTAAATGGAAACGGAAATAAATGGGATATATTTGGGTGGATTTGGGTGGTGGTGAGTTAATTAAATACAAGAATACATGTAAAGGCGTTGCTAAGCCAAGACTCGACCACACTAGGACTAAGATATACAAACTCTACATCAAACTCTTCCTTTTTCTTTTCTGACTCTATCTTGACATAAACATAAACATAAGCAAGATGGCAGCCTGTATATTTTTTTCTCCTTCTTTTTCTATATACTTTTTTTGATTTTTTTTCTTTTTTCTATCCTTTTTTTTCTTTTCACTTTTTTTTTCTATTTTTTTCGTACACTTTTTCCCTTGTCATCTGTTGAAACATAATAATACATGACTTGGGGTTTATAAACACATCCCTACACCTGAGTTTTTGATACTCAATAAAATTAACTAATCTAATGACCCGAATTGAAAGGATCAACAAACATGGAGAGTATTAAGCATGTATGAGGGTATTACTTTGATTTTCTTCCTCATTTATCCATAAAATAAAAACTATCATGAATCTCAATCATCCTAAAATTGTATACACTAATAAAAGACTCGACTTAGCAATTATGTACTCAAGCAAATAATCAACTGGGTTTACAAATGTGATAACAATAATGTACTAAAAATGAGTACATACTAGGAAGGCTAAAGCGATTTAGGTGTAACATTTTGGTAAAGGTGTAAACAATGCTCTTCATTAATAATCCGGAATCCACCAGAAAATTACGAGAACCGCAAAAAAGATAGGCTTGGAGGGGTGTACTAAGGTATCTTGCACTAAAAATGAGTGCATAGCAAGGGTGTGGGGGTAGTTATATGATCGGGGAGACCATAATAACAAATACATATTTGAAACAAGGTTTATCCTAGTGCCTCTTATCATATAGCAAATCCTAATCACACGAATACGATCTCACTTAGCATTCTCGGGATGAATCACAAAAGCAAGTTCTAGAATTTAATATACCATCGATACACTTATATAATTTAACCGATACCAATGCTATAGAAAAAGCGACAAAACCACATATGCACGATCAAATATATGAACGCGAAACATATGATTGCTCATTCCTTAACTCGAGCAAGCTAAAGGCAAAACTATCTTAAGCACCAAAGAGGTGCTTGAATCCCTAAAGATCTAGGGGCGAACCTCACATTTTTGGGGTGGGATTTTTTAGAGTGGTAGGGTTTTTGTGCTAGTCATATAATTCCTATCCATAAGACGCTAATAATACTAAGTTTTCATCGGTATGTGCCATAAAAAAATTTAAATTTGGGTCAAAATTACTGTCTATGCTACGTTTTAATATATCGCTCATCTTTTTAAGGACAAAGCAAAGGCAAATGAAGAAATAGTTTCTAAGGCTTTATTCCCCCTACACTTATTTTGAACATTGTCCCTAATGTTCTTAAAAGTACCAAAAAAACAAATAAAGAGAAAGCGAAAATGGCAAAAGAAAATAGTGCTCCCCTAGTTTTACTTAATATTAGAGAAGAAACAAATGATCCCGGCTAAATCGTCATCCAAGAATCGTCCACATGAAACTCCTAAGAACTTTTGGGCTTCTTCTTATCAAATATAACCTGCAAATCAAAGACAAGAAACAAGTACACCTGGCGTAAAATTCGACGGGATAATAATATACAACGTGATTGTTTAGAGTTTTGACACTACGAAAGCAATAAAGATAGGATGAATGTAATAATGTAATTGTGGTTTTCTGCAAATATTTGAAAATTTTCAATTTTTGGAAATTATACAAAGTTAATTTTTCATAACAAAAACGAAATTTACAGTAGCTAGAGACGCGACGCCATCAGGAAAAATCCTGACGCTGTATCCAGAGTCTGTAAACAAATTATTTTTTTCGTTTCTTAAAAATTTCTTCACGCAAATCCTATTAGTTATTTCTTGAAGAATTACTGCATAAACCACAAGAACGATTAGTTAATCATATTACTCTAACATGACACAACAACGACGCGAATTAATCTAAACTATTCATTTAATATGTTTGAAATGGTTCTTAGGAACTGGATATTTTCCCCTACACTTATTTTATGCAAAATACATTTGATTGCAATTAAAACGAAGTTAAAGACAAAGCAAAGCATGATCACATAATTTAAACATGTAAAAACAAATGATAAATAATGAAACACACGACACTCCTAATATGCGGAAAAGTAAAAGATTGGGTTGCCTCCCAATAAGTGTTTTTCTTTATTTAACGAGTCTTGTAGCTAGACTCGGAGTCACACTCCTTACGTTACTCCTCGATGCTCACATACTTCACATCCTTCATTCACGCGTATAATACGTCCATCGTTAAACACTTTACTTCTCCACTGGTTAAACTTCATTTCTTTCTCTCGGTGGAGTTTGATTCTTTCCCCCCATTTCAAAATCAGCCTACCTACGGTATTAGTGGGGGCTACGGGATCTATGTCATTCTCGGTTTCTTCCTCGACTCAACGGGATTCAGGGATTTTAAAGAAATTTATCTTATTCTTGCCCCATTTTAAAGTTAATAATGTCCCTTTATCAAACCTAATCTCAGCTTTAGCTGTTGTCAAGAATGGAGTTCCTAAAATAAAGGGCTTCTTCTTATCTTCTTTAATATCTAAGATTATAAAATCCACGGGGTACACATAACCAGCTATCTCAACTAATATATCCTCGGCTATTCTTATGGGATAAATATATGAGTGACTAGCTAGGGAGAGTCTAATGTTGGTCGCTATAGGCTTTTCGTTGGTTAGTCTATTGTAGATGGATAGGGACATAACGTTCACATCGGATTCTTAATCGACTAAGGCATCTATGTATTTTAATCCTCCTATGTTACATGGTATCACAAAATGGCCTCCCATGTCCTCTTTTTGGCTAACTTTTTCTTAAGGATTGCTTTGTACATAGGTCATATAGGTAACGAATTGTATGTCTGATTGTCCATCTTACCTAAACGTGTTGCTAGCAAGGAGTCACTATATGTTTGATTACCTTTTTTTTGAACTGCGACTTTATTAGAACCACTAGCAAGGAGCTAGAAAATTACAAAGGAGCTAGAAAATTATATGTTTGATTACCTATAAGACCCTTAATCAATTTCTCATTGATTTCACTTTTAAGGTAATATCCTACGGCTGTGACCTAGGCATCTCTACTAGTTCTTCTATGAGCTCCTCATTCATACTCCTAACTGGCTCATCATCAGTTTCGTCCTCCACTTCTTTCTTCATATCAACTACATCATCATGCTCTATTGCATTCAATTCACCAAGTTCTATAACGTCCTTATCTATAACCTTGTTTTCATTATTCTTCTCTTTCTCCATTTTAACAAGGGAGATGCCGTTAACGTGCTTAGTGATGAGGTGTCTAGCTTCTTTTCTTAACAATACTTTTCCGGAGTCCTACTTGCTGTAAGTTCTTTTAAGACCCCAAACATTTTTGCCAATCTATCATTGATTTCCTCTCTTTCTTTAAAGATGGATTTTTCGAACCTTTCCATTCTTTTAGTATGCGCTGCCATGTAACCTAGTACTTGAACTTCGAAACTAGGTTCAAGTGCTTGGTGTTGGAGGTCTGAGCGAGCACGTTTTTGAAAAGTGAAATAATTTTGCTTTGGCGGCTTGTCAAGGTTTTGTAAGTGTGGGTTCGAAGAAATTGCTTCGGCATATGCTTGAGGAATGTATGTTGAGCTTGTTCTAGGTGTCGTTCTTGACCTCTTTAGTAAGAAGTTGATTTGATCTTCAAGCTTAAGAATTCGTTGGTCAGGCATTCTTGGTGTGTCTTGCGGTAAAGAAATTTCCTTGGCCGGTTGGCGAAGTCTCTTGGATCATCCTAACCATCATGGTCTAAAGAGCGAGATTCTTAATAATTTCCCAAGATTCTTAGGCATTCTTGTCGGGGAACTTACTGCCGGCAGCGTGGTCAATCTCGTACTTAAGATGAAAAGAGACATGATCATAGAAATTTTGGATTTGGAGCCAAAGATTGATGCCATGATGAGAGACTTTTTGGAGTAAGTCCTTGAAACGAGTCCATGCTTCGGAGAGAGATTCGCCTTGATGTTGTTGGAACATCAATATGTCATTTTGGAGTTTAGAAGTCCTTCTCGATGGAAAGAATTGAGCAAGAAAATGAGTAGTAAGATCCTCCCAAGTAGAGATGGATCATGCATGAAGACGTTCAAGCCAATTGCTAGCTTGATCGCGAAGGGAAAATAGAAATAAACGCATACGCGACCTTTTCCCTATTTGAAGCATCAAGTAGACTGAGTCCCATTTTTAGAAAATCCTTAAATTTGGGGTCTTCGGATCCTCAACCAATGTCCTGTAATGAGCATGCCGTTTGCACCAATCCGGGGATGGTGTCGGATCGTAAAGGCACCGATAACATATTTTCCCCATTGGGGAGTTTCAATGGTTTTTGATAGCCCTCATGCTTGAGTCTGGATAATCTCCTAAGTACGGATACGATTTTTGTCTCCCATGTGTTTACAATGAAAAAGATTACAAAACTAAGGAACAAAGAAAAGATAAGACTACATGAAAGCTAATTGATATAAATTTAAATTCGCACGTAGTCGGAATCAGCAATAGACCTAAGATAAATAAAATCCAAAACCTTTACATATTCCTCCCCGCAGCGGCGCCAAAAACTTGTTAGCCAGGTTTTTGCAAACTCACAAGAAGTTTTACAATCCTCCCCTACAAGTACATAATCGTTGAGTGTATAATAGTAGCAAGCCTCGAGGTTGTTATCGTTCTTTAAGGAATAACGTGTGAAGGATATGTACTATACGAACTAAGGTCAAAGTTAAAGAGAAGATTATTTTTCTAATTTTTATAATTTATGAAATCAAATTAAAACCTTGGTTTTTGAGGGGGTTGGTTTCAAACTAAATTACTCTAAATATAACTACATTAAAATCTTAACTAATGTGGAAATTCGTATAGGTAATAAATATGTTTACTTAATCAGTGCATTAATCTTTAGGTTGCTTCTCTAATCTAGTGCCCTCACCCGTTATGATTGCGAGTGTAAGTATTTCCAAATTCATAAATGGAGATATTGGATGCATACCAAGATAAAGATATGTGATGTTATTGTTGGGAACCATTTTGAAGGGTTTGCGAATGTTAAGCAAAAACGTTTCAATAGATTTATTACCATTCATGATGGTGAATGATAGTGGACACTTATCTTTGCCTGGATCAGCATCCATGTTTTAACATCTATCTAACAATCAATGTAACAAGATTAGGCCCTACTTCAAGTATGTGCACATGACATATTGGAAGGAAAGTCGCACACATATCAAAAGCATAAAGGATTCTTCAAATGAACATGATTTGGGACCCGAATACATAAAGAATGAAGAAAATGTTGAATGACACTATTATGTCATCGTGTTATGTAATTTAGCTTTTAAAAGTTTTAAATTATATTTGCGCCGACTTTAACCTAAAAACAAACACTTTCACCGCAATGTACCTGTCAGATGGAAAGTTTCGTGTAAGTAGGTGTTGATCATAGAGAGCAAGAAACAATCTTTCAATTTATTAATATTTTGGTTATCTAAACTAAGTTAATTCTATTATATGTTAAACCTATGCTAAACCTATGTTAATCCTAAATCTAACGGATAAGGGGGGGTTTTCAGCCTGAGAGACTGGCACGGGTTTTGTGGTGACTAAAATCAACTTAAGACACTAAAACACATGCAAACAAATTAACAGAAGATAAAAGAGCGGTCTAGCCAAATATAAGAAAACTGTATTAACCATTATTAATCCAATCAGAACGTTGGTTTGTCTATTTAGTGCAATGATTACTTATCTCGAGGCGGCATATCATTCTTAAGATTAAGGTGGTACTTCTTCCTTAAACCTAGACACGCAAAATTCTGTCACAATTAAACGCATCCGCATAAAGCATCCTTATTTGTTGATTATAATCTATCTTAGGGATTAAAGCAATGGTGATCTTGTTAAACCCTAGCTCATAGAGACTTTACCCACTTACTGCTTAATGGCAGTTCATACACTAGTAGTCCACTAACCAAGTCTTTACCAATTAAACGAGAACATACTCGTTGATCCCAAGGTCACCTGTTGGTCCAACTAAGCTCACAATCTAAGGGAAAAGATAGGTCATTATTTGTGATCTTATTGGTCTATATGTATAAATTATTATATAGAGAGCCATCCCGACATCTAGATTACTTGGTCCGTATTACTAGATCCAGTTGAATGATAGGTCGCATACAAAAGCACGTAAACAAGTATAAATTGATAGATATAAACAAGCATACATCGATGAATTAAGCAATCGAGATATAAAAAAAACCAAACATTCAGATCTTCAAAATAATGGCTAATAACCGAAGGTATTAGCCTTTAAACATCATAATTAATACAAGAGTAATTGTTTTAGCCAAGGTAAACTAACCGAGTTAACGAATGACACCAAAAACTGAACGATTACAAAAGTATAAGAAATTACACCTTGTCTTCTATGGATTGGAATGCGTTGCAAGACCTCTTCTGCTATTTTTCTCCTCTGAAAATTGACTTTTTTGGTTTAGGTATCGAGAATATGATTTAGCACACTCAGAACTCGTTTTTGAGTTTTGTATTTATAGGGCCTGGAGTCGGTGTCGATACGGCGTATCCAAGGTTTTGGATACGGCATATTGGAGTTTCTTGGAGTAGGGACCACGTTTGATATCTTCCAGAATATTCACATACTATACTTCCAATACGGCGTATTTGGTAAGGGCAGGCACGGATACGCCGTATCTTCCTTGATGGATACGGCGTATTGGTTGTCAGAATAAGCTCCAGAATGCACCCCTTTTGCTAATATTCACCAAGTACTCCATAATTACTTCAATTCTCAAATACAATGATTAAGTAACAATTCTTTGCAATAATTAAACAAAATAGGTTAATTACATGTGATAAATGATGCTATAAAATAGGCGTTATTTGATGTCATCAACGGCGTCGCTTTATAACTATGACGCCGTCGTTACGCAGAATCTTCTAGGGTTTCATTAAGTCGGTTACGTTCTGATGCCATCTCAAATATCCCGACGTCGTCGCAAGGAATTGTGACTCCGTCTCCAGTCACTGTATGACTTTTCTTCTTCGACTTTGATGTAGAGTTGTAATCTCGTCCGTTTCTTCCCAAAAGGAGCCCAAGTCACCTATATTTCCTCTAAATGCCATCTAAGTGCTAAAATACAAAAAGAAACAATTGAGCACATATTTTGAGCATATTTGCATGATTTAGAGGGTTAAATGACCTTGAAAAAGTGTATAAAATGACACCTCATCAACTGTGTCGATCATACTACAAAACTTATCCAAGAACAATGGGTGGACACAGTTAACCATGATGGAAAATGGATCAAAACGGAAGAAGAACACAACCTAGAAGAAATTTGGGTGGTTTCAATCTTTCCAAGGCAAGAACCAGTCGAACCACTAGAGTGCAAAGCTTCAGAAAATTGGTTAAAGCCCTCAATAACTGAACCAACAAAGTTGGAACTAAAGGAGCTGCCAAAGCACCTTGAGTATGCCTTCCTACAAGGGGATGACCAACTTTCTGTAGTTATCTCTTCTGCATTATCTATCCACAAAAAAACTAAGCTTCTCGAGGTCCTTAAAAACCATAAGGGAGCTATTGCCTAGAGCATTGAGGATATTAAAGGAATTGACTTATCTTTTTGTACTCATAAAATCCTCATAGAGGGTGAGTTCAAATCGATCGTCCAACCTCAAAGACGATTGAATCCAAACATCAAGGAGGTGGTAAAAAAGGAGTTCATAAAGCTCTTAGATTTTGGGTTAATTTACCCAATCTCTGAAAGCCCTTGGGTCAGTCCTGTTCAGGTGGTTCCAAAAAAGGGAGGGATGACTGATGACATCAAATAACGTCTAATAATTAGCATCATTATCCCATCTATATTGCTCGTTTTATACTATTATATATAAGATTTGATACTTAATTGCTTATCTTTATGAATCTAGTTATTATCGAGCAATTGGCGAAAAATGGAGAAAAGAGCGTATTTTGGAGCATAAACAAAGAAGTTTAAGAAAGTGTACTAAATATGAAGAATACGATGTATCATTCTAGACAGATACTTCGTACCCTAAGACTTAGACGAATTCAATACCATTGTCTGACTTTGAAGAATACGCCATATCCACATCAGCATATACGCCGTATATGAAACTTTGGTCAACTTTAAAAACAAGCACATTTTACTCTCAATATGCCGTATCTAGAAGACCTTAATACGTCGTATTGAGTGGAGGCTATAGATTCTTCCAGAATATTATAATAATGGAGCCCATACTGAATAACCCGGATATGCCGTTTTGGACCCCTCCAATACGCAGTATCGACCAGATTTTAGAACTTATAAATAGAAAACCTAGCATTCAGTTTCCAGGGTTCAATAGAAGAGCAAGAACCACCAAGGACGATTCTCAGATGATTTTAGAAGACAAAAAGGTCCCGTAAGTGCATTAACTCCATAGGAAAACTCTTGTAATCATTATACTCCGCTATAATCGTTCGGTTAGTGTATCGTTCTTTATGAATTCTACTTTAATCGTTCTGAATATGATACTGTGTATTGATATAAAGATTATGGGCTAATACCTATAGGTATTAGCCAAGTTTATGATAATTTGATGTTTTGATTTGTTTATATCGATTGTTTACTCTTTCGTTGAATGTCAATTATGTTTATCACTTCATACCCATTTATTGCTTGATTATGTTTTCATCTATCATTCAACTGGATCTAGGATTACAAATAAAGCGCTATAACTTAATCATTATTTAGGCTGTAGACTAGAGTTCAAAACAGATACTACATACAGCTTATCTATATATCTGGATCGATAAGACTATAAATAAAATCCTGATTCTACCTTTGGTTAAGTGAATGGTAGACTAAGGTAACTTAGGATTACAAATAATGTTCTGTTTCTTTGGGTAGTTTAGTAGATTATAGACTACCAGTATATAGATAACTATTGGGCATAAATTGGGAAAGCCTCGATGAGCTAGGTTTTATTATTGTCACCTAGATAGATTATAATTGACGATGTGAACTTTATGCGGGTTTGGTTGATTGTGACAGGATTAACCGTTAAACAAACCTAAAGTTTAAAGAGAAGTACCATGGAATGATATACCACTAACGGATGTAGTACAATCATTACACACATAGACAATTCATACATCTTAATTGAATAAACTTGGTTAATACGTTTTCCTTACATAAGTGCTTGACCTCTTCTTTATCGTTTGTTAACTACTTGTGCGTGTTACTTGTCTCATTTATTGCCTTATTAGTTTAGATTAATCCAAAACTCATGCAAGTCTCTCAGGCTAAACCCCCCATTTATGTTAGTTTGGGTTTAATTAAGATTACTTAGAACTAACATTAGATAATTAAAATACTAATAAATTGAAGTATTAACGTTCACTCTTAGTGATCGACACTCTACTTACCAACGAACCTACAATCGATTAGGTACATTGCCCGTTAGTGTTAGTTAATAGGTAAAGTCGACAAAATATAAATAGTAAAACTTGATAATATAATTACCTATACTAAACGACACATCAAGTTTTTGGCGCCGCTGCCGGGGAGTGAAATTTGTTTAATACTTGTTTATTGGTATTTTAGATTAGATTTTGTGTTTTTATTTGTTTTTCTGCATTTTCTATACTTGTTGTTTACCTTTTGTTTGAATTCACGATACGATGTATTCGTACCTTTGGATACGGCGTATCCACTTTTCAAAATCAATACAGCGTATTCGACATCAAACATCAATACGGCGTATCGATCGTCTAATACAACAACAATTTTAATTTTTTGTATTCTATTTTCATGTTTAGTTTTCTGTATTTTCTTTGTTCTGAACATGTCTTACTGATTCTTAACCCTTGTTTTTAGATAGTGCATGACCAGGAGTTCAAACAAAGAGCTCATTGAACCTTACTACGAACCTGAGCAAGTGTTACATTCATTGAGAAAGCTTTTCAATACAACTAGTTTTGATCATTTGAGTTTACCGGAATTCTAGTTATTTTCTGATCACGAGAGGTAGTTTGAAGAAGAAATCACAGAAACAATAACAGAACCAACCATGGAGGAGTACATGATGAAAACCCGAGAGGATTATGGCACGAGGCTTGCTAGACCGAAGTTTGATAAGGATACTAGATTTGAATTGAAAGGTCGATTTCTAAAGGAGTTGCATGAACATACTTTTAGTGGATCAGAAAATGAGGATGCAAATGAGCACATTGAAAGAGTTCTTGAGATAGTTGATTTATTTACTACACTAGATGTGACTCATGATCAACTTATGCTTCGTATTTTCCCTATCACACTTACTGGAGCTGCAAGTAGATGGTTAATGAATGAACCTGCTGGCTCTATTACTACATGGGAAATTCTTAAGGGAAAATTTTTGAACAAATACTGTCCAGCTTCTCGTACTGGCGAAAAAGATGGGAGAAATCAATAATTTTTCAGCAAGAGTCGGATGAAACACTTTACCAGGCTTAGGAATGATTCAAAGAACTTTTATTGAGATGTCCTCAACATTACTTAACTAGTATGCAGGAAGTGATTTTGTTTTACAAAGGACTGGATGTGCCCACTAGACAGATATCTCCATGCATCACCAACGAATGAGATTGGTGAAAACAACAACTCTAGTTTATCCTGATTTTACTATTGGGTAAATCAATTGGGTCAACAATTCTGAGGAAGTATTTGATATGCTCAACCGCGTATTCCCCATTAGTTCCACTAAAGGCATTATTGTGCAAATCATCAAGGGATTTTTTCTTTCAGCTATAAGCATTCGTTCTTTTACTGTAGGCTTTGTAATCCCTAAATAGTTAATGTATTGGGCTGGATTCCTTAGAGTGTGCGCTACGTTCTCAATCAATCAGTGATATCTTTCCCAATTTACTTTATTTACTGTATCTTCGAATAGTTATCTTTATGGATACGACGTATGTAAACAGAAGGGATACTCCATATTGGGAATTGGTCAAACGCGTTTTCTTGTGAAGTCTTGGCGCTGATACGCCGTATCTCTTTTGTTGGATACGGCGAATGTAGTCAGAAATCAACATTCTTTAAATATCTTTGTTTTAGCTCCAAATTATATGCCTTTTAGTTTTTCTTCATAAAACACTCCTTAATTACTGCATTTATAAACTTTAAAGCAATTAAGTAGCAAATAATGCAATAATTATATAAAAGTAGGCAAAACAGATGGGATAAATGATATAATAAAGTGACGTTATTTGATGTCATCAGACACTTAGACTATGGTTGGACAGTAGCCGGTTATGACCACCTTAGATTATATTCGATTATTTGTTTTGTGTTTTTTATTTTTAACAACAATTAAATGTGTATCCCAACCCTTTTATGATTCTGATGTGTCGTTGTGTGGTTTTATGATTTTATGATTTTAAGTTTAAAATTTATATTTTGCTGACTTAACCAAAAACAACACTTTAACGGGTAGTGTAACCGATCGATGATAGTTTCGTGGTAAGTAGGGTGTCGATCACTAAGAGCGAGAAATAATTTTTTAATTTATTAATATTTTTGTTATCTAAACTAAGTTAATACTATTCTACGTTAAACATATGCTAAACCTATGTTAATCCTAAATCTAACAGATAAGGGGGGTTTTCAGCCTAAGAGACTGACACAGGTTTTGTGGTGACTAAAATCAACTTAAGACACTAAAACACACGCAAGCAAATTAACAAAAGATAAAACAGCGGTCTAGCCAAATATAAGAAAACTATATTAACCATTATTAATCTAATCAGAACATTGGTTTGTTTATTTAGTGCAATGACTACTTATCTCAAGGCGGCATATCATTCTTAAGATTAAGGCGGTACTTCTTCCTTAAACCTAGATACGTAGAATTCTGTCACAATTAAACGCATCCACATAAAGCATCCTTATTTGCTTATTATAATCAATCTTAGGGATTAAAGCAATGGCGATCTTGTTAAACCCTAGCTCATAGAGACTTTACCCACTTACTGCTTAATGGCAATTTATACACTAGTAGTCCACTAACCAAGTCTTTACCAATTAATTAAGAACGTATTCGTTGATCCCTGGGGTCACCTGCTAGTCCAACTAAGCTCACAATCTAAGGGCAAAGATAGGTTGTTATTTGTGATCCTATTGGTCTAGATGCATAAATCACTATATGGAGAGCCATCTCGGTATCTAGATTACTTGGTCTGTATCACTAGATCCGATTGAATGATAGGTCGCATATAAAAGCAAGTAAACAAGTATACACTGATAAACATAAACAAGCAATCAATGATAAATTAAGCAATCGAGATAAACAAACCAAAAATTTAGATCTTCATAAAAATGGCTAATACCCGAAGGTATTAGCCTTCAAACTTCATAATCAATACAAAAGTAATTATTTAGCCAAGGTAACCTAACCGAGTTAACGAATGATACCAAAAACTAAACGATTACAAGAGTATAGGAGATTACAAGTTGTTTCCTATGGAATTAATTACGTTGCAAGACATCTTCTGCTCTTCTTTTCCTCTCAAAATCGACTTTTATGGTTTAGGTATCGAAAATATGATTTAGCACACTTAAAACTCGTTTTTGAGTTTTCTATTTATAAAATCTGTAAAAAGGTCAATAGGGCGTATCGAAAGGCTTCGATACGACGTATTAGGGGTTTCTTAGAGTAGGGACTACGTTTGATATCTTCCAGAATATTTTATTTCCATAGCTTGAATACGGCATATTGGTCTTCCCTGGATACGGCGTATTGATCTTTTTTTCTTCGTGGTCTTTTGGGAAGTGCAAGCACAGATACGCCATATCTTCCTTGATGGATACGGCGTATTGGTTGTCAGAACAGTTATTTTCAAATGTCTTCATTTAAATTCTAGAATGCATGCCTTTTTGCTAATCTTCTGTAACACCTCCAAAAATCATACAACGCAGCGGAAAACCACATGGGATGCTACTTCATAATACACAGCGCTAGATACTAGAGAACGACCTCTAAATGTGTCGTTTGCAAAACAATCTCGTTGATTTTTTGAAATCAAAATAATAGTTGTCCTATAATTGCATCACCATGAAAAACTTGAATGTAAAGACATATTGAAAACCATTTGGTCCCCCCCCTCTTGTCTTATTTCCAAACAAACACCCCATGTGAATCTTAGATGCCAAATGAATTTTCAAAAACAATAAGACAAGATACAACTATCATTTTTGTCCTAGAACCATTGTGATTGGGAGATCATTTTGGTCCCCTCTCCCTCCTTGTCTTATCCCATGGCACACACACAAACACACTTTTAGTGTGTGAAGCAAACTTTGCATATATATACCATGTTACTTCCCATTTTTCATTCATATTTCACACACACTTAGCATTTGAGTTTTCTTTTGCTCTCTTGTCTTCCTAGTCCACGAAACACACACATATATAAATCCATAAACTTTTCATCTTTGATCAAAAACTCTTGAAGATTTGTTGAAGGTTTGATCATTTGTATCATTCGGGTATTTGTTAAACAACATTTGGGTTGTATTAGTCTTGTTCATCCTTCTAAAAACCTTCAAACTTTGTAAGTCTTCAAATCTTTTAATAACTTGTACTTTCATAATCATCTTGATGCATACATACTAGTTGTACAACTTATTTTGTAAAAACAAAGATTTTAAAACTACATAAACCTTAAAAGGTTATGCCTAGGGTTCGAAAATAATAAAAGAAAATATAAGGGAAGTATAGTTTTGTGATCATGGTTATTTTTGTATAATAAAAATGGTATGTTATAGCTTATTATATTCGGCTTATGTTAATAAGCTTTTGGAAAAGTCTTATTTTGAAATAATTTTGAGCTTAATGGGCTTATATTTGGTTCGGCCCAAATAAGGAAAGAAAGAAGAAGTGATTGTTTAGCTTATTTTGTTTCGGCTTATATTTATTAGCTTATTTTCTAGCTTATCTTGAAAGGACAAATGGTAAACTTATTCGGCTTAATAAATAAGCCCGAATATGTTTTGCTTGGGCTTTTAGCCGCGTCCCACATACAAGACCAACACCACGAGCTTATTCTTGAGCTTATGTGGTTCGGCTTATTATGGTTTAACTTATTGTGAGCTTATTGATAGCTTATTATTAAGTCGCATGTTTATTATTTAATGTTTTGCTTATCGGACTATATGGATAAGTAAAACTACATTTTTGGACTTAACGGGCCAAGGCCCAACATAAATACAATACACCAAGGCGTAAAGCTACGGTGTAGCTTATTGGATAAGTTCATGAATAGCTTATTTAATAGTGTACGACTTAGACGCTATACGTTTAACTTATTTTGAACGTTGGACGTGTCAAGTAATAAAATTAGGCTTATTGGGCCTAAAAGCCCAATAAGGGTCCAAATAGTCTTTTGACTAAATAGTAAAAGGGTTATGACGATGTATAGTTTGTAGATATGAAAAGAGGATTGAAAGTGATTTGAAAATGGTTTTTATAAAAGTCTACGACTTTGGAAAACGCGATAAACACAACGTGTTCATGCCGACGATATTATAATGAGTATAACTTAGTAAATATTAAAAAACTCACATGAAAAACTAGATAATTGGGAATTTAATAATTCAGAACAATGTATATATTATAAAATATAAATATATAATATATATTTTTACTTAGACCTTATATGTATATAATATTAATATACTTACTAATTATTTACTCAATTAACTTACTAAAACATTATTAACTATTAAACAATCACAAGCATTAATTATTGAAAAATATTAACCAAAGAAACTAGAATAAACTTAATGCAATAATCCCGTACGTCTGCTCTACTTCACGATATTAAACCAAACCTTCGTTTCATAGGTTGTCTTTACGAACCGTCGTTCGTTATCGTGTGATTTTATTCTAGACTATTCTTCTTCGATTCACCAATCAAGGTGAGTTCATAGCCCCACTTTTAATTGTTTTGAATAATTGTTTTATAACTTGGGATGAGAAACATTGCTTGCTTTTAAAACTGGACACAAGTACTATACGTGAGAAATTCCCCGTTTACGTGTTGCCTAAGTAGCGTTTAGACCACTATTGCCCGAATTATCATGAACTGTTAATCACCTTTAACCGACTGGCTGGTTAAGTGAGCGCGAGTGAATAAATAGATCTATTGGGACTAATTATCCCTATCCGGGTAAGAAGCACTTACTAGTCCGAGTTTGCCAAGAACTAACGGATATATGTCATGTCAAAACTAGTTAGGTTAGTCTTTGGTCAGACACCTGAGGGCAAGCCTTAGAGCATGTAGATGCTATCTTCCAATTAAGCTTCAGTGTCATTGAGCTTAGTGCAACGTAAATGCCTCTTTATGTGAAGTTGTATCTCCTATAACTGTCGCATACGTTTTGATAATCTCAGGTGCTTAGCATGGATGTCGTTGCTTAATTTATGTGAAGTCGATTTGCCCGGACCGGTTTACTAGAAATTTATCTATGTCTTTAAATACCGTTGTTGAACTTATTTAAGCTTCCGCATTTTAACGATTTTATCTTTTAAATTTGATCAATGTAAAACTTATTAATATTTTGAATTTATGCAACGGTGGTTTATTTTTCAAACGTACCCTTAAGGTCGTTTTTTTATGCTTTCACTTGAGAATATTTAGTGACGTCACGCCTCGTACACAAAATCGACGGTACCCCATTGTGGGGGTATAGACAGATTGGTATCAGAGCAAGTTGATATAGAATCAGGTATATAAACTAGGTCAGGACTATACCAATATGTGATCCTAACCTAATTTATGTGCCTTACGTGATTTTACATATACTAAATTTTAGAATATTGTATATTAACTATGTCATTAAATACCTAAATATAACCCCCTTTAAAAAATATTACTATAATTATATTGCATTCTTTTCGCGGTACTTCATCCGATGGTTTATTCATTCACTCATTCATCTATGCATTCATTTACCCATTCATTCATTCGTTCATTTACCCATTTGATCATTCTTTTCCGCATCATGCATGGTTGGTATAAAGGATATTTATATAAACTTTTGCTTGTGCAGGTCATGGCTATCTCTGTTATCTCAGTTTCATCAGATTTCGACAGAGATAGTGTGGGGACATCTACTGGACGAGTTATCTTGTTTGGTACTATCCCTACCACTATCCCTGACACTACACTTTCTGTGATTCCACCTACTACCCATATTGATACCACACCGATACCTACTGTTTCACCCACTATACCACCATCACCCGATTATACACCCGCATCACCTGATTATTCACCCGCATCTGATACGGAGTTTGATCCATCCGAGGATCCGTCATCAGATCATATACCACCACTACCAGCTACTCACCATTTCTTTCATCGACCGATTTCGTTCAGACAGTGAATACCCTAGCTACACCACCATCCACCTACCCCATGGTGCACCATCACTGAAGACTACCTTTTATTACTTATAAATCACCAATTAGCATGTTGTGCACTTCGACGTCTAATTCTTGGGTTCTTGCACCTGGGCAGCCTATTCCTCATGGTCGACCGTACCGCTACCATCTTAATGGGCCGGTACACATGATGACTGCGAGGAAGAGGGTTGGACCGTTACCTACTCATCGTCTTGCTGTGAGACATTCAGTTGATTACTCTTCTTCAGATCATTTTTCTTCGGATGATTCTTTGAGAGATTCATCATCGAGTTCATCATCAGAGTCTTATTCGGATTCTTCTGGAAAATGCTTTATCTGATTCTTGCATCATAGCTCATTCATCTTCCTGTCATTCATTACCCACACCATCATCGGGTATGAGACCTAGTCATCATTTATGTTCATTGGTACCGAGTATTCATCGTTCATCTGCTGCTATTTCCGATAGACCATCTCATGATTCTTCTTTTGTGAGTCTTTCTCGCAAGAGGAGTAGATCCCCTGCTGCATCTGTACCGTTATCTTCATCTACCCTTGGAGCATTGTCTTATGTAAGTGCTGATCTTTTACCATCACCTAAGAGGATTAGGAGTCCTGAGACAGCTACGGATTTAGAGGGTTGTTCGGAGGATAGTTTTGAGCCATATGTACCTAGAGAGGCTAGATTGGGAGTTGACTTTGAGGATGAGAGTTCTGAGTTATCTAGGTATAGAGGGACTGATTTAAAGATGGATGTTAATGTCGTGAGGAGCGATAGGATTGATATTGACCCCCGAGATTCACGCAGCGATTGAAAGTGTATCGCTATGGGATTCTCTTAGAGATATAGGGATTGATGCTAGGGGTAGTTGAGGCTATTTGAATCGAGAGGAGGATTGAGACGAAGCATGAGAGGCCTATTAAGGTTTTAGATGGATATATTTTTACTCACCTAGTGGTAGCTGAGGATATTCCTAAGCCTGATTAGGAGGGAGTTGTAGAGGTCATGTATGAGACATTAGGAGATTTAGTTCAGAGGTTTCATGATCATACTGACGAGATTCTAGTTCGTCGTGTTCAGGTTACTGAGAGTGTCCAGAGGGATCATGGATACAGGATCGTAGCGACAGGACAACAGAGTGCTGATATATTGGAGAGGATCCGAGAGCTGGAGCGGGATAATAGGAGACTTAGAGACATGATAGATGTTGTGAGTCAGAGAGTTACCCGGTCTTAGTGTAGGGAGTTGCGTGTTCAGAGGGAGACGAGACAGATTTGGCATTTCAGATTTTATGACCGTATGAGGATTGCTAGGCTTGAGGCTTGTGCCAGGAGGCATTTGGGCTACCGTTCTTAGATTATTCCTTGAGTATCTTAGTGTTGACCTATAGCACCTAGTAGTAGCTAATTGTTAGGGATTTGTAAATCCTATATTTTGGAACAGTGTTGTAACATTTAGTATTGATGATATGAAATCAAATGTTACTATTCTATATTCGATATTATTAACTTAATGATATTTTCTTTTGCTTATTGCATATTGCAATATTACTAAATCGTGGCATTATCATAAAGTTATTATGATTTTGTATTTCCGTATAATAATACTTGTATATTATTCGGACCCCGTTAACAATCTCGCATCACCACGGAATTTCATCGTGTTGTGTATTGTTATGCTGTAGGACAATGCCTAACACCCGATTTGGAGCATCAAGGACACGTGAAGGAATTAACGACAATTTTGGATTGCCAAATGCAAGAGCGTTGGGAGCTCGAACCATGCTAGGAACCTTGAACCCCTTATGAGATACGGGGGTGGTCAAGAGGAAGTAAATGGAAATGGAGAAAATAGAAATGGAGGAAATGGAAATAGAGGAAATGGAAATGGAGGAAATGGAAATGGAGGATGTAACACCCCCAAAAATCACAACGCAACGGAATACCACTTGGGGTGCTACTTCATAATACACAACGCTAGATACAAGAGAACGACCTCTAAATGTGTCGTTTGAAAAATAATCTCGTTGATTTCCTTGAAATTAATATAACATTTGTCCCATAATTGCAATCACCATGGAAAACTTGAATGTAAGACTCCACACATCAGATAATCCAAGCATCTAATTCGCCTGAGAAAAACATG
The DNA here is from genome assembly GCA_026074375.1 of Tanacetum coccineum. Lineage (NCBI taxonomy): Eukaryota > Viridiplantae > Streptophyta > Magnoliopsida > Asterales > Asteraceae > Tanacetum > Tanacetum coccineum. The sequence goes on along the minus strand of BQNB010058555.1, from coordinate 596 downwards.
CTTAAAAATGTCAACATAAAGTTGGTGAGTTCATAGGTTAGTTTAAATATGAATGTAAGTTTCAAATGAATATATTTGTCCACTGTATCATCACAGTACCATGTTAAAATCCCAAAGATTTATAAAGAATGCATGACCAATTTGATGTCACCAAAAGTACCAATCTTATCCCAAAGATTTATAAAGAATGCATGACCAATTTGATGTCACTAAAAGTACCAATCTTATCCCAAAGATTTATAAAGAATGCATGACCAATTTAATGTCACCAAAATGTTTCAAGTATGTGTTGCCACTTTATTCAGGGCACAGTAAATATCCATGTGTGTATAAAACAATGATTACGATTACTATAAGTTCATGAAACCGATACATTAATATAACAGTAAAAATTCCTGTGTATTTGTTGGGGGCCCTGTAGTCCCAACCAATCGTAATCCAATATGTTATAACGTTCGTTTACCTAGTGATAGCTAATCACCCAAATGGGAATTGTCAATCCCGAATAGATCTATTTTATATCATTCGCGTGGACATCACGCTATAACGTTCGTTACCGGCGATAGTGGTATGTGTTTAATTACACATACCTTTTA